>RJWM01007025.1:0-80710 GCA_004363535.1 Dasyprocta punctata | reverse complement strand
CAGTTTTGAAGATGGCAGGAAGTGTTATGGTAACCCTTGTTGATTTCCTACTGTCCTGTTTTGAAGTCCTGTGTCACTTTCACTGTTTTGTTTTGATTGGCTTTATTCTGTTTTATTTTGTTTGGTTTTATTCTCTTTAAAATAAAACTTTAAAAAATCTATGTTGAAAGCAGAAAAATAAATTCTTGTGTGGCTACTTGTAATCAGTTTCCTAGGAATCACATACAAATTACCACAAAATGTTTAAAATCAGCAGAAATTTATTGTGTCACAGGTCTAGAGGCCAGAAGTCAGAACTTTGAATTCCACAAAGCTGGATGCTAGAATCTAGGGCAGAACCATCTTTGCTTTTTCTCAGCTTCTGCAGACTGTGGGTAATGCATGGCTCCCATGACCTGTGGCCACATGACTGCCACCTCCATCCCTTTCTTCATACCACTTGCTCTCTTCTATCTGTGTCTTCTCTTCTGTCTCTTTCAGGGGCATTTTTCCACAAGATGTGGGTCCCATTTGGACAATCTAAGATGAATTTATCTCAAGATGCTTTAATTGGTTATGTCTGTAAGGAAGATCTTATTCACAAATTTGAGATTCAGACAAGAACCTATCTGTGAAGACCACTATTCAGCCCACTCCAGTATTTTAGTCATCTTTATTTTTGTAGAAAGTAAATTAAACATCAAATAACTTTGTCAATTTGCCCATGGTCTCACCACCATAAAGTGAGAATAGAGTCAAATCAAGCATGAGAAATCTAACTCCATCATTTATGATCTACACCACTACGTTGGGATGCGATGCAGACATTATAGGAGATTCACTCAGAAGTAATAATCAGAATCACAGGTCCAGCAGAGATACAGGATAAAAAAAATGTCCCTTAAACACATCTTGCCATAGGTTTCACTGGTTTTTAAGTGAGAAGATACCAAGGGCACATAAATGTATTGAGTTTTGTCTACGTTGTTTGGCAAACTAGGTAAATCTAGTTTCATGAGAGCTGAAACTAAACATTTTTGCTGTATTTGCATTAGGTTCCCGATTTTAAAAATTCTGTGAAATAGATGGGTCTTGCCCATGACAATTTTTTTAAAGAAATTAAAGATGAAAATAACAATGAAACAGAGTTTCAAAGCAGGTCAGCAAAACAGTTACAATAATTAACAATTATTGTTGACTTTATAGTAGTTATTCAGAGTACAAGATATAGGCATTATATCCTGTCCAAACTAAATTAGCAAAAACCCTTCTTTTCAATGAACTAAGAGAAACCAGCCATATAACTATTTTAACTATCTCATAAATACATATTTTTTCCTTTCTTCTTTTTCCTTTCCCCCATCATAGTTTGTCTTCTCTTTTGAACAGCTTTTTTTCCAATTCATGGTATCTATTTTCATTTTGGATCTTATTTACTTGTTCAGTTTCTCACATTAGTGAGAGGATATGATATTTATGCATATGGGTCTGATTTATTTCACTTATGTGCATGGTCTCAAGTTGCATTCATTTACCTATAAAAGCCTCCAGTTCATCCTTCTTTATGGCTGAATAGTATTCCATCATATTTTTAAAAACACATCATTTTTATCCACTCTTCAGTTGATGGACATTTGGGTTATTTTTGAGATTTATCTATTACAGATTGTGCTGCTATAAGCATGGGTGCATATATATCACTGTCATATGACATTTTTAATTCTTCTGGGAAAATATTCAGAAGGGGAATAATTGGGTCGAATGGAACCTCTAATCCTAGCTTTCTAAGGAATCTGCACACTGATTTTCACAGTGATTGCACCAGTCTACACTCCCACCTACAGTAGAGAAGAATTCCTTTTTCCATTCAGCCCCCTCAGCAATTGCTATTGGTTGATTTTTTAGTGATAGCCATTCTTTCTGGGGTGAGATGAAATCTCAGTGTTGTTTTACTTTGCAATTCTCAAATGACCAAAGATGCCAAACATTTTTTCATATATGTAGTTGCTGTTTGTATTTCTTCATCTGAGAAGTGTACATTTATCTCAGATGCCCATTTTTGGATTGGGTCTTTGAATTTGAGCAGTGTGGTTTTTTTCAGTTCTTTTTATGTTCTAAATATAAGTCCTTTGTCTGTAGGGCAACTGGCTGTAATTTTTTCCCACACTGTAGGTTGTCTTTTCATTCTGTTGGCAATTTTGTTGTCGTTGTTGTGCAAAAGCTTTTTAATAAGGTGAGATCCCATTTGTTGTTTCTTTGTAATATTTCCCTTGCAGTCTGGGTTTTGTTTATGAAGTCTCTGCCTAAACCAATGTCCTTGAGATTTCCACATACTTTCTTTTCCAGTAAACTTAGTGTGTCCGTGTTAATATTTAGATCTTTGATCCACCCACTACAATTTTCAGTAAGAGTGTAATGCACAGGAAAGCAATACTCCTTACACGACAGCACCTTAACAATGTGAATTCATGTCTGAATCACCAAGTGTTATGTCTACTCACCTGCTGAAGTTGTTACTGGTACCTTTTGGCCCTCTGTATTTCTACTTTACAGGGTGTGCATGTGTGTGTGTGTGTGTGAGTGTGTGTGTGTGTGTGTCTGTACATGAATGTGCATACATGTGTGTACATGTTTTCTTCTCTTATGAGATGGTAAGATCCTTGACTCTTAGCTCCAGTGTGTAGTGCAATGCCTAAGACCAATAAACAAATATTTTCAACATGTGCTTATCATGGGGTGTATGGTTTTCAAATAAAATAGAAGGTAAGCTCCTTACCTACCTAGAGTTCGTGTTGCTGTATCTTTGGGCTTTGCTATCCTTCTCAAATTCTTTATTCTTTCAAATACAGTGTTCCAGAAGATGGACCATGCAGTAAACCTTTTTATGCTCTAATTCAGTTTTAATAAGGAATTTTATGATGTGCCTTATAATTAAGTTTGATTCCACTACTATAGCAAGAACAGTTTTGTGAATTAGACTTTAAAATCATAAGAATCAAATTAATAGTTGAGGCTGATTATTCTTGTATGATTAAACTATTTTAATTTACTTTCACTTTAATTTATTTTCACTTACATGAAAATTAGCCTTATGTTTCCTAAATTATAAATTTGTGCTTATTCAAACTATTGCGTAGTAAACTTTGGTTTTTTATATATTTCATCACTAGTTCAGTAATTCCTGTTTATACAAAGCTATATGATTCTTTTACAGAAGACAACAATTATATTATTCAGTCAGAGGCAAATTGCTTTTGTTTTATTCCTTATTCTTTCCTTTAGTTTACATCAGCAGAAGTAATTCAAATCAGAGGACATTTTTCTAAGAAAGGGCAACATTGACTATGAAAAAAAGATCTAAGGACTATTAATGTGAAATTCTAGTAAATGTAAAATTAGATTATTAATGATTAGTGTAGCTGCTATAGGACATGATCATGTGCACAGTTCCATGCCAACTTGATAGCTTATTATCTTTGAAGAAATCCCCCACCTTTTTGTCAGTGATGTCTAAGGCTCACTTTTAGAGATCTATGCTGACCTTTTGTAATGGTAAACTTACTAATGTAGATGGTTGTGTTCTTATGTCACATATATACTGAATTTTCTCTTACTTTCCATTACTCAACCACAGAAGCTCTTCCTTTCCTAATTCAACATGCCAGGGTGGTCTTCTTTGACCATTCATCTAATATATTTCCTATACTCCACTACTTCACTGTATTTTTCCCATAAACTCATTTGAAGCCACCTTGGTTATTTTTCTGCTTATTTGCATTGCCTGCCTTCATTTCCACTATTATATTACTGTCATTATCAAAGTATAGAACTACATAGGGACACAATAAGTTATCAACACCTAACTGTATAAATTGAATCCAAACTCTTACATACAATCACAGTCCTGTGTTAAACTCAGGGTAATAGTAGAAAGAGTGTGTACCATGGCAAATACTCAAAAGATACATGACTGTTAAACAGGTTATTAAGGAATCTCAAATTTTTCTGTGGTCTTGATTTTTTGTTTCTGGGAACATTTTCTCTACAGATCAAATCTTTCACTGGTAGTTTTAGTTTCTTTTAATATTTTAAAAGGTTATGATATCAATTTAAGGAAAAATATTTTCCAATACAAAAATACTCTACAGTTAGTTATAAGAGACATCACACTTTTTTCCTAGAGAATATTTGCTGCTTTTTGTTGGTCAAAATCAATTAGAAATATAGTACCTAGCATGACACCTACCTCTCTAATCAAATAAAGTCCCTTCCTCTCATCTGCTTCCATGTCCTTTGTCAAACTATGTCTTGGCATACGACTATTGCATATGGATTGTATCTTTATCCATATTGTAATATTGCAACTGTTGGCTCATTTAGCCTATGCTTATGCAAATGCTGTATTCAGTTTATGAGAGCAGGAACCACATCAATGTCCTTTACAGTTTATTATTTACAACTGCCACATTCTCATACTAGAGCATTCTCTTTCCATTGCAAGAAGAAACGGTCAAAAACCATTGCTGGTTGTCCATTTATTTTAGACCCTGTGTTTGACTCTAGGAAAGCAAAACCTGTGAGAAACAGAGCCGAGTACGCAGGGAAGATAGAGCTGAAAAGGTAATCGTTGTAAATTCAGGTGGAAGGTATCCCCATAAAATATTTCCTATGTCATAAAACAGATGAAGAGCAATTAACCCAGCCTGGTCAGAGGGTGGGTGAACCTTAATTGTCCGGTATGTTCTGATTACTTGAATATCTCATCCATAGTTTAAAAATGCATGCCAAAATTCATGCGAGTGAATTTTAAATATCACTTACACTTCCCCTATATGCATCTAGGATCTTTTTCCTGCTGTTCACATAACTGGGGATAATGTTTTTACTCATTTCCATGTTAGTAACTGAATATCTTTCTTTTATCCTCTAAAATCCCCTAGAGAAAGACAGTGTGTTTCTTTATTTTTCTCTAATATCAGTAATCTTTTTGTCCAAAGATTACCTCCCCACCCCCGCCACTATAGTCAGGATGACAAGGCTAGGTTCAGCTTCATTCATTCTCTTCATAAAAATGTTGAGCCCCTCCTCTGACTGAGCATGTGAAGCGCTGCTCCCAGTGCTTGGGGCAGGATGCAAATACATCCTGACATTCAGAAGCTTGTGTTCCAGTCGAGGCACCTGAATGAATATGCATGGTAATTTCAGCTAGTGGTAAGAAACCGTGGACAATACTGAACAGAAAAAAGTTAGTGAGAGGTAGGGAGGCGCTCCTTTAGTCAGAAAGTAGTCTCCGAAGGATGAGTTGGCCACTACAGCTTAAATCATAGAGGCACTGAGCAGGTAAGGAGGTGGAGGAGCAAGCACAGGGTTGTGGGGTTAAGATAAGGAAGGTTCAGCCGGGCGTGGTGGCTCACGCCTTTAATCCCAGCACTCAGGAGGCTGAGGTAGGAGGACCGTTGTGAGTTCGAGGCCGGCTTGGGCTACAATGCGAGCACAAGGCCGGCCTGAGCTACACAGTGCGACCCTGCCTCAAAAAACCAGGGCCGGGAGTTTGACTCAGTGACTTAAGCGCCTGTCTGCCAGGTGCGAGGTTGTGAGTTCAATCCCCGGTGCTGCAAAAAAGAAAAAAAAAAAAAAAAAGATAAGGAAGGCTTGCACTGAGTGATAGAAATAGAATGGGTGTGGTTGGGTTATGATAGACAAGAAAAGAAGGTAGACGAGGAAGGAAGAGTGAGGTGTTGGTAAAAGTGTGAGCAGAGATCAAATTTATTTTTATCCCAAATGCAGCCATGCATTACAACTACCTTATTATGTCTGCAACTCTGATCCCTAGTACCTGAATTTCAGTACAGAGTGTCAAGACAATGGCAATGCGTAAAGAGGAAAACCATCAAAACTGAGCACAATCCTGTTAGCTCCTCAGCAGCCAAAATGAGTCACACTCCAGCAGCATTTGTTCAGGGTCCCCAAGGTGGATCTGAGTTCATCTCCCAGTTTGTCAATCCTCTTTTATGAAAGCATGGGGATCATTTGCTTTCCCTAAACCTTGATGCTATCCAATGCCATTTTTCACATTCCTGTGATATCACTGATTCTTAATACCATGGGCACAGAGAACTCTATGTGGCAATTAAGAGCCTAAATATATCCCCACCGCTTGTGGTCTGGGGTTTGCCCTCAGCCCCAGGGTTCCTTCCAGGAAGTGAAGCGCTACATTCTCTGCAATTAGATTCTTCCAGGCCCAGCCTGACATTCTTTGTGT
Organism: Dasyprocta punctata; assembly: GCA_004363535.1. NCBI lineage: Eukaryota > Metazoa > Chordata > Mammalia > Rodentia > Dasyproctidae > Dasyprocta > Dasyprocta punctata. The sequence goes on along the minus strand of RJWM01007025.1, from coordinate 74,469 downwards.
TACCCTGGAAAATCAGACCAGGTTGAAATAAACCATAAGGCACTTCCATTTCTCAGAAATCCACACAATCATGGTTTCTCTTATTTCCTGTTTTCTTTGTCCAAGTCACGTTGTCTAATGTTAGTGATGTGTATCACACTTACTACATCACGGATCCTACAAACTCTATCTTGTGGTCTTTGACTATGGTCTCATCTATTTCTGGCTGTGGCATTGGCTTTTAGAACTCAATATCAAGGTGTAAGTTGTAAATGCCTTCTAGGGCATATTTCTTTCTTTGAGTGGATAAACTCCTAAATGGTGATTCTGAGACAAATCAAATAATAAGATTATTGGTGAAAAATAAATTAATACTTAACTATCACATAGAAAAGGGACTTTCAAAGGGGACTAATGATAAATATACCTTTCTAAAAGGTAGCAATTTCTGTCAACACCTACTCTTTGAAAATCAGTAATATTTTTACTCTTCTAGGCAGAGATATGAAAAATGAAAAAGATACTAATATGACTAATATAACCTATAGAAAGGTGATGATGACATATTTTCAAAATATCCTCTTTGTACCTCCTATCCAGTTCAAAAAAGTTAGGGGTACAGACTATGATCCTCCTCTGCAGAGTTAACAACTCATTAATGTTCTCCTGAGTCTATTTATTTGATTCCAACTCTTTTTACAGCCAAGGTAAATCTTTCATGTACCAGGATTAATAACATAAACTTTTATCAGAAACTTGGACTATAACAAGCTTGTCTTTGTTTGTCTAAGAAGGCTGACAAATCATACTCTTGTTTTATTTTCTTTTCTCATCAATTATTGGGTTTTGATAATGAATAATAAATGTGACATATCTAAGTAACTTGCCAGAGAATCAACAAATTATCTTGGGTGGGGCACTTCGACAAAAAAGGAACTAACCAGCACTTGAAACTTTCTATTTGATACCAGTCTAAGAACTTCATACAATCTATTTTCCAATTGAATTTCAAAACCTGATGATAAAGTAGGCGGTAACATCCCAATTTACAGATAAAAACACCTGTGGAACAGTCTCACACCTAGGAAAAGGAAAAGTTAACATTTGAAGTCATGTCTTAACACCAACATTTGTATTCCTTTCTCTTTGCTGAAGAGTTAAACGTCTGTAGAAGAAATATTGAGAAGAAAATGCCTCACAGGGCCACTAACACAAAGAAAAGAAAAGATTCTTCCCCAGAAAGCAAAAAACAGGTTATACTATGCCGGTATGTGCGAAGGGAAATTAAGTATAGTATTGATGTCAGAGAGTTCCAGAGGTCTTCAAGATGGTGATAATGTTCATCAAATGGTAACAAATGAAAAATGAAACAGAACTGAGCAAAGGCAATGCAAGCACACAGAACACAGAAAAGGAGGAAGTCAGAGCTGCCTCTGATGTGGGTGGGAGAGAACTACAGAACAACATAGCCCGGAGAAACCACCCATGGGCACTGGCTATGAGGTTTCCCACTTGGAGCTGGGATCCTGTGGGATCAAACCCTTTTCTTAACAGTGTACCTACATGTTAGTTTTTGTTGCTTATTAAATTTGAAAATTTTATAGCAGTTTAATGTAGAACAACCTATTTCATGCCATAGAATGGTTGTTAATGGCATGACTGAGTAGGTTGCAGGTTGTAGGTTGTCCTAGTCGATGAAGGTGATTATGTCAAAGTACCATAGACTCAGCAGCTTAAACAGCAAACACTTATTCTCACAGTTCTAGAGTTTGGCAAGATCAAAGCACATGCAAATCTGATGTTTGGTGAGGACTGGCTTCCTGGCTAGCAGATAGGTCTTTTCTTCTAAATTTGTTGCCGGGCATGGTGGAGCACACCTGTCACTCCAGCACTGGTGGGGAGGAAGTGGGGCTGAGGCAGAAGCAGGAGAATTGCTCCAAGTTTGAAGCCAAAGCCAGCCTGGGATACATAGTGAATTCAAGACCAGCCTGGACTACATAGTGAGACTTTGTCTCAAAAAACAAACAAACAAACAAAAAAAACTGAACTTGTGCATTCACATGGCAGGCAGCGGAGAGAGGCCTGTTTCTTCCTCTGTGTGTGTTTCTTCGAATTTTCTCTTCATTCATTTTAGATAGAAAAATAATTGTATATATTTTGGGATGCAGTGTGATATTTTGATATCTGCAAGCATTGCAGAAAGGTTAAGTCCAGCTAAATAACAGAGTCATCACCTAACCAACTTTTTGAGGTTGATGAAAATATTTACAATCTATTTCTTTCAGCAACTTTGAAGCATACAACACATTATTTATAACTGTGGTCACTGAAGAGTACAATAGATTACTAATACTTAGTCCTCCAGTCTAACCAAAACATTCTTTGTACACTTTGTCCAACACCTGTGCTTTTCTAATCCGTACACATGGTAACCAGTTATCTGCTCTGTTTATCTCTGATCATCTTTAAGAGGCTCCATGTAAGAGTGAAATCATACAGTATTTGGCTTTTCTATTCTTCTTTATTCACTTAGTATAATATCCTTCAGGACCTAATGCTTAATCATGAGGATCTCACCATCGGGGACTAATCAAACCCTAGTTATCTCCCAAAGGCCGCACCTTTAGATGCCATCCCATCTAGAGTTAGAATTTCAATATATGAACTTTAGAAGACAAAAAATCTCAGCCCATAACAAATGCCAGCCGAACAGTAGCTGTGTTTTATGTAACTGTTCAGATATAACAACATCATAAAACCACTCTGGGATGCCAGTGTTTCCTCAGTGAGGTAAACCCTTTAGCCAGGTACAGTTTAGAAAAACGTTACCTAGTTCCTCTTTTATTGCAGGTGGTTGTGCACACGTGAGTCCTGTTGGTCTGTGCTTTATACTGGACAACATTGTTTCACCCTAACTACTTTCCTTTGTCCACCTGAATGTGACAGCTACAGAGCAGCGTCAGTGTTTCAGCCTGTAATTGGCAATATTCTTTAACTGTACTATTTTCACAGCTTTTGGCTTTTGTTTTAACTTTTCTACATTCTACTACACAAATTTATGCAAATTTTAGAACCTAAGAAGAGGGCATATATCCTTCCAAACATGCACCGGGAATTATCTTCTCACACATGACTCTTTCAAGCAGGATTTTATGTGTTGTCATGAATTTTTTTCTTTTATTCATCTGATCACATCTTTTTTGTTATTTAATCTTAAAGGAAATTAAATCTATAGTAGTTACTCTACTGCATATCACTGTGCTCTAAATAGTTGCTCAGACTACTGGCTTTAGGCTTGCAAAGTCAATCAAACAACACAGTTCCTCCATATCAACTGGTTGCTCACTGGCAGGCGGAGGCTGTTCTTCTCTCCCCATTCCACACACCAGCTGCCTCACAGGCAGGGGCTTAGCTTCCTTCCTGGTTCTCCCCCATCTGCGCTCCAGCTAGCTCATGAGTGGGGGTTTAGATTGTCATGAATTTTGGCAGGAAGAGAACAACTGCTGTATTAATGCTTCCTCCATAAATTCCTCAGTGCAAAACAGAAGAAAAAGAGGGAAAGAGGGAAAAAGGAAAAATTACTGTGACTCTCTCCTGTTTCTTACACCTATGGCACCTGAAATTTAAAGCATTCTGTGCATTAACTGATTTGAATTTAGTTTAATCGTTGCATGTTAATCTTATAAGCAATACAAGCATGCATAAAATTAAATTGATCATAGTTAGACTCAAACCAACATTAATTTTCATTTTCTTTCAAAATTGTCTACTTTTAAATTCAATTTTCTTTCCTTAACAAAAGAAACAATAAAAACCTAACTTTCTTCAAAATAGAGAATTGGCCATTTCTGATGGTTTATGGAAGTACTGAAATGTAATTAAGGAAGAACAGATGACCTGACTCTTACAGGCATGAAATATGTTTAGGCACTCATACTGACACTTAACAGAAATTGCATATTTGATTATTCTGTGCCATGTCTAAAAAGTACTTATTGCCTTGCAGAAAGATAATGCCCTTCAATGTCTTCATCTTACCTTAATTTCACAAATTGTTTAATTATATCACTAGTGCATTTTATAAATTTCTTCATTCCACAAACCACTGTCTAGCAGATACTGCTTACAAGGCTCCATCCTAACTGTAGCTAATGCAGAGAAAAATGAATTTCCAAAATCTACTCACAGAGGCCAGAATGACATAAATATAATACAGTTTTAAAATGGTCAGCGCCAATGAGGATTTTTTGATAATGTCCCATGAAAGTCTAGACAAAACAGAAGTCATAAAAACAAAACAAAATAAAAAACTTAAAATAACTCATGCTTTTGTTCCAGGAACACAAAAAAATGATTACTGTAATTTATTAGCCTGCTCTGAACTGTGAGTTTTTCTGTCTGATTTTCTGTGGTTGCAGCTCACTTGGCACCAGCTCACTTTTTCTGTCAGCACAGCCAAGGTATTCTGGGCATTTACTGTAAGTGGAAGTTTATGCTGTGCTGGTGGATCAACCGAGACTCCAGGAAGGAGGCCACCAGTGCGTGGACAGACTTAGCTTTGTGCCACTAGATGCAACAGCTAAGCCAAATGAAGGCTGCATGATAAAAAGTCAACCCAGCCAAACAAATATGCTCTTCTAACCACTCTGGCAAATGTTTTCTTCTGGCTACCAGCTTGCTTCAAAGATGATCCCCAAAGGCCCTTTTCCTTTGCTTAGGTTTTATGTAGGGTAAATTAACTCTTGATTTGTTGTTAATAGAAAATAAAACAACTACTTTTCCAGTCTTCCTCAAAATACCCACAGGAACCCACCCTCTGGAATGGCTTGGAAGAAAACACTTTTGTTCAAAGCCTGCAAGGCTGGCAAGGCTGCAAGCTCTGCCCATAGCTACCTGTGTGATGGGGAGCTGCACAGGAAATATGCAAACTGGCAAACTGGGTACATTTTACTGTTTTACAACAATATGTTTTATTGTTCTCTGGCTCAGTTCTTTGCCAAAGGCAAGGAGTACTGAAGTAGCTAACAGTAGCCCGGTTTCAGCTGTCAGTGTGAGCCTGACCACTTCTGGCATCTCAGTTTTAGCCAAGAGGCACTGTGATCGCTCACCAATAAGTCGTGATAAGTTGATAATGCGAGTAGACTAAATCATAAATATTTTAAGATCGAAGCATGTTTTTTCTGTCCACAGTGACATAATACTACAATGGCAAAAGATTTTTTCCTGGGATACGCAATAAGGAGTAAGTAGAAACAGCTATTAAAACATTCATAATAAGAAAATGATTGATTGAGCAACTGACCTACAGTGATTGAAACAAAGCTCTTCTTCAGCGATGATTTAGCCCATTTAAAAATCTATGACCTGTTTGCAAAGGATTTATAAAATACAGCTTTGTGTCTCTTAAATTGAAACCAAAAATGTGAAGCATCTAAAATGAATCAGAATGGATAAACAAAGTAGAGAGATCCAATTGTGACTAGCTGTAATTAATAAGAAACTACTCAGTGTGGTAAAGAATCTCCATTTTGAGTTTTCATCAACTCTGCAGCAATTTTTATTTAGGATTTGATAACTATTAATATTCTGTTTAGGGATATTTGTTAAAGTTGCATTGCCAATTGCTATAGTCATTTTTACATCATTTAGAGAAGCGTAACTTTATGGGTTACAGAGCCTCGTTTGAATAAAACTTCGTCAAAATGCTTACACCTCTCCCAGGCTGCCTCTCCTGGCCTCAGTTTGAGCAGCCCTTGCTCTCTGTTCAGTTCCCTTCATTCTGTCCCCACTTTCACTCACTTCCTGTCTCTGTTCCTTTTCTAACTGTCTCACATTCAAGCTCTCAAAACTCCACTAAAACCAAGAAACGAATCCAGTGCCTGTCGTGGACAGTTTCAGGCAGATTTTGGATGCCAGTTCTGCTACTCACTATAAAACGGGACTCATGATACTCTGATAGTGTCGCTGGGAGATGAAAAAACACATGTAAATGCTTTTAACCTTTTAGTGTTCAGAAAAATTAGAAATTATTATATATATGCATTCCAAAAATTACAAATATGAAATTCTATGCCTTGTTCAGACATATTTCCAAATCAAAAGAGTCTTAGCTTCATGTCTTTCCTCATTAATTGAAAATATCAGTATAATTTTATACAAAAATGGAGGCAAATAAAGGCAGAACCTATGTGGTAAATATTTATTTAAAGTAGAACCAAAAAATAAATAAAATAAAGTAGAAACAAAGTAATTTTCCTACCTGTGGGTTGCTTTTTCTCCTTACCGGAGGCTTTTTGCTTTGTGTCTTATTTTCAAATAGACTCAAAGAACACACAGTTCGGAAGTATATGGAATACAGTAGCATATACCCTCAGATTCCTGGGTTCTACTTCATCTGGTATTGGTTTAAAGACAATTGATTTGTCTAAAGTTGTGTTTTTTAATTAATCTTGTACAGTATTTGGTTTTATTTGTAAGTTCATTTCATTCTTAATAGCTCTAAAAATAAAGGGACATATTTCTGGTTATGTTGTGGACATTCTTTTTAAATTATGCTTTAATCAATGATTTCTCACAATGATAAGTTTGATAAAATATAGATGCCAAATTGACTATGAGTAATAACCCCTCCCCTTCCCACAAAAAAAAAAAAAAAAAAAAGTATCAGCATAAATCAGCCAGCAACTCAGATACTGCTTTTTCAGCCAATGCCTGGTTTAACATTTCTCTATGTCCGCTGTAATAATCCTCTAGTGAACACTAGATGGCACTATGAATTCACTTAATTTGGAACAAAACTGGCAGATGCGTAATTTCAAAGAGAAAAAAAGATGAAAATTTTTAACTGATTTGAGTCTGACACATACTCTTAAAGAAGTGAATTTGTATGATGTAGCAGTTATTTTATTAAGTTTCAGCAGTTTAAAAAAAGCATCCTCTTTTGGCAAGGAAAATGTGACTGTTTCTACAAACACAAACCCATCAAATCAGCACTCAAAGTCTAGTCGGAGAAAAAGAGAAGTCAGGTAGTTTTGTTGTCTAACTCGCTATTTTTTGACTGACTCAAATATTTCCTTGACTACTTAGCAGTCAAAATAGTCACCCCAGTTTCTGTGCATCGATACGGGTTATACTGTGTAGGAGAGATGAAGTATGCTTGTAGGATGTGAGATTTCTTTCCTGCCTCCCTTGTAGTTGGGCTAGTTAGCTCAGTTGGTTAGGGCAGTCTGCTAATGAGGCTAAGGTCGCCCCGGTTTCCATCCCTGCCTGGGGGAATAAGTTCTCCTCACAGAGGGAAAAGCTGCTCCTTGCCTGGGAACCATGTCTTTAGCTCTGGCCAGACATGTCATAAATTCCTGATCTAAAATCTTCCTGCATATGGATGTGTAGGTGATCAGAATAAACATATCACTACAAGAAGATAAAACTCACAACGTATATCCTATTAACTGCAGACCCACAATGTCATTTTCTATAGGAATGGCTCAACTGTGCTTCTAAAAGCAATTCTTTTAACTAATAAAGGAGCATTCCTTGTTTGTCCAGTCAAATATGTTAAGAACCTACTCCATGCCAGGCCAGATGCTAGATATGGAAGGGGAGAGAAGTAAGAAAAAAAAATACCCATACTTACAATGACTTCACAAAATCATTACAAAGGTAAACATGCAAATAAATTTCAGTTAATGTGAAAAAGAGTCTAACCTCCAGGCAATCACGTGTGATGGATCTCAAAGACTGAGGCAAATTTAGCTAAAATTTGGACCAGAGCATTCCAGGTAAGGAAATCATAGCAAGTGAAGACAGATATGCAAATGCTTGAGAACACAGAAGTGTTTCCTATGCCTACAGCTTTGGGTATTTGGTGTTAAGAAGCAGTTGAGTTGCTAAGGTAGTGGTTCTAAATAAAGTCAGAGTTTTCTGTAATCTAAAAATTTGTGAAATCCAAAGTATAAAATAAAGGACCCATGAGTCCTTACCAATGCAAGCAACTGAATAAAGCAATTAAATGGGCAGATTAAACAAATCTTTTTAGAAGAATCTCGGATGATTTATCTAGATAGTTTCCCTCAAGTGAAGAAGAGACAAAGCCACCTCAGCTGGTTGAGCAAAGCTAGTGTCAGCAAAGCCAAGTCATGGTGAGGGGGCTTCATGGCCAGTCTTGCTCCCCAAACCTGTAATTCCACTCTAACCACATCAGACAGATCCCAATGAAGGTAGAAAAATACCAAAGACCAGTCTTCCTCAGAACTATAGCAGTCATCAAAAGCAAACTGTTGAGCTGGGTGTTATGGTGCATACCTATAATCCTAGCACTCCACTTGGGCAGCTGAGGTAGGAGGATTACTATGAGTTTGAGGCCAGCCTGGACTACAAAATCAGTTAAAGACCAGTCTGAACTATATAGTAAGACCCTGTCTAAAAAAGAAGAAAAAAAGAGAAAGAAAGAAAGAAAGAAAGAAAGAAAGAAAGAAAGAAAGAAAGAAAGAACAAAAACTATCAGAGCCAAGAGCCTAAAGAAAAAGATAGCTAAATGATGTAGGGTGTACTGGCTGGGATCCCAGAATTTTTTAAAAAATGCATTAAGTGAAAACCAAGAAAATCTGAAACAAGTATTGAATTAACTTAAGCAAGTAGCAGTATTAGTTCTTTAATTGTGACAAGTACACCGTAGTAACATAAAATGTTAATAGGAGAAACTAAATGAAATATATATAAGAGCCCTCTCTGTAACTTTTACAATTTTTCTGTAAATATAAAGTAATTCCGTCAGCCGGGCGTGGTGGCGCACGCCTTTAATCCCAGCACTCGGGAGGCTGAGGTAGGCGGAGCGTTGTGAGTTCGAGGCCGGCTTGGGCTACAACGCGAGCACAAGGCCGGCCCGAGCTACATAGTGCGACCCTGCCTCAAAAAACCTAGGGCTGGGAGTTTGGCTCAGTGCCTTAAGTGCCTGCTCTGGCAGGAGCAAGGTTGTGAGTTCAATCCCTGGTGCTGCAAAAAAAAAAAAAAAAAGTAATTCTAAAATAAAAATAATTTTAAAACCTGAGTCATAAGTTGTCATTTTTGAATAAAACTGATGTGTTTTTTTTAACTATTTGTAAATGTAATAACATTAACTGTCTCCACCTACCTTTTAAAGGGAGGCAAGAAAAGATGGGAGAAACTAAGGAAGCCAAGAAGGAAGGAAGGAAAATTAAATTGTTGGCTATAAAAAATGAGTACACATTGCGAGTGCCACATAACATATTCATATAGGATAACTGATGTGATTATAGAATAACAGAGGTGAAAGACCCATTATTAATCTTCTGATGAATAGATAAAGGTGAGGAATACACACATAATACTCATGACACAATGTGAATTGTGGATCTAACTTTTTGCCTTGGTGAAGTGACTGAAAAGACACCATGAGAATTCATATTTTGAATTTAAGTCTTCCAAAGCCTTGTTAAAATATAAGTAATCTCCCATTTGTTGTTAGTGGCAATGCAAAATGGTGTATACTTTCTCCTCCAGTGTGCAATTGGAAGACAGTTTGATAGATTCTTACAAAACTGAACATACTCTTACCTTACAATTCAAGTCTCGCTCATAGATATTTATTTAAAGATGGTAAAAAACATATATTCACAGAAAATCTTTGACAAAGATGTTTATTACTTGTGATTTCTGAAAGTTGGAAACAAACAGGGTTATCATTCAAAAGTCAAATAGCTAAATAAACTGTGATAGATCCAAACAATAACACCCACCAAAAATGAGCTATAACCAATGAAAAGACATGGAAGAACTTTAAAAATATATTCCTGAAAGAAAGAAATGAATCTGAAAATGCTACATACTGTGTGATTCCAACTCTAGGATATTCCAGACAGCCAACTATGAAGACTGTAGAAGTATCAGTGGTTGTCAGGAGTTAGTGGAGAGAGGGGTGAATAGGCAGAGCACAGAGAGTTTAAGGCAGTAAAACTGTGCTGTGTCATACTATGAATATGGATATTTGTCATTCTAGATTTTTCCAGACCCATAGAATGCACCAATAACAATGTGTCAAGTAGTTCATTAGTTGTAACAAATGGACCTTCTACTGGAGGATATTAATAAGCAGAAAGGGTATGTGGGGTGCAAGGTGGTATATGGCAAATTTCTGTAGCTTCCTCTCAATTTTGCCATGAATTTAAAATTATTCCAAAACAAATGATCTTTACAAATCAAACTATACTGTCATTATCATATAGAGTACAAAGCATATGGGCTTTTTTAGGCATAAAGGATGGAAAGAACTTAATGGAAAGGGGAATTGTGAGGTAGTAAGCTTGATTCCTTGTTTTTAATTAGCTGTTATAGCCCATTCATTATATCTTTTTAATGTGAGCAAGATAAAACTAAATCCACCTATCTCCAAGTAAGGAAATGAAGGCCCAGAACTCTCACTGTAGAACTGGCAACAGTGGCAGAAGAATGGTTGCAAAATGTGTTCTCTGCGTATCATGTTCTGTGTGACTGCTGCAAGCTGGCATTGCAATGCCCAGTGGAAATGGAAAAGTCGTATCAAATCCAGACCTTCTGAATTTTGGTTTCATTTACTTGCTTCTTATTAAGGACAAGGATATGTGAGAGTATTTAGGGCACCCATAAATCCAATGACTTTTTTTAAATTAAAGATGATTATTTATTGAGCATCAACAGTTAAGCTGGGTACCAGCTTCTGCTCTAGCATTTTATACACTATATCAAAGGACATGGTATCTTAGGTAAATTAAGTTCTTCACCATCCTCTCCCTGGCTGGCTGCTGTTTTACAGAACTAACCTCACACAAGTGTCCAGAATAAATGAAATTGAGTAAAGTGTTCAGCACAGGACCTAGCAGGTATGACTTGATAGCTATGAATTTTTTATTGTGGCTGTGTGTCCTTGGCGTGTCCTTGGAGGCACACGTGTGCACTCCCTCCCACTGCACCCCCCAGGCCACCCACTCCGATGATGTTTTTAATATTACCCCTCCCCTCAAAATTACTTTTTTGCTCATACTGCAGCTTGCACTGGCAATAAGCAATACCTTCAGAACACTAACCTGACGGCAAAACCAGAGTGCCCAACAAGGCAGCAACTCGGGGAAAAGAGCATTCATTTCCAGCACCACCTCCTTCTCAGTGCTCAGTGTGAGTTCATTAACACTGAGGGGAAAAGTCAGACGATGCTTGAGTGTAGCTTTCAGTACATTTGTGATAGTAAATCCATCCACCTACCTAGTATCTGTTTACTTATTTATTTGGTAGGAAGTTTTGTTTATCTAAAATACTTCACAAAAAAAAACTTTATTATCCTTTGTCTCAGTTGCTTTTAATTATTTTAGAAATGAACAATAAGCAATATATTGCAATCCAGTAGATAGTTTCAAATAGGCACACACATCTATTTATTTGAAACAGCACTTTTATGAAATAATAATGCTTCCTTTGCACAATCACTTATATTTTTTTCCTATTCTCACTTATTAAATGCTAAGTCCTACAAGTTTCATTTTAGAAGTAGCAATATTTTATAGATGCTTCAAAAACTAAAAAAATACAATTTAATAAGCATTTAGTATGTACATACAATGCACACAGTACAATACATACAATTAATTTTGACTTTATGATAGTTGTTTAAATGGCATGGATCCTAATTACTTAATATAATTGTTCAGAAATATATTCTAAAATGGTTGGAAAGATTATCAATGATGACAAAACATAACATATATAAACTACAATTACATAATTCTTCAACATAAACTTGCATCATTGTTTATTAGGAAATGGAAATTCTAGAAATTAATGGTTTCCAGTTTTACGATAATAACATCTAAAGTTCTCTCTTGCCTTTCTCCTTCCAACCCCTTGTTTGATCTCCTTTCTTCTTCCCTTCTTTTTCTCTTTCCTTCCTAAACAGCTTAGTCCAACCACAAAGAGACCAAGGAGCACAACCATGTGCATGGAGTCAGGGAAGCAAGTGCAAGGCACACACCAGCCCTAAATAAAATACAGGAGCAGAGTGGAAGACTGTGACGGGAGTGTGTGAAGACACATGTAAGATCTCCAGACAGAGTAATTTGATCTGAATAGAAGGAGAAGGGTATTCAGGCAAGGATGAGTGCTAGCAACAGGCGACTGGTTCTGTCTAGGGGCTCGGTGAATGAGCAAATCTATTAATGATGATGGTAACGTTAGAGAAGGAGTTACAAATATGAAAGGGATAAAAACATAGAATTTGACACTGGTATTGAGTTGAAATTGAGAATGCTGGTGTGAGTTGATTTCCTCTTCTAGTACATGTGGGCAGATACAGAAATGCAGATAAAATTGTATATGCATATACATATGCATGTATGTATACACCTACACATATTAGATGGCAATGGTAACAGTGTTTCCTTGTAACAAAGAACATATTCAGTAGCCAAATCTTGTTTTCTAAATACCTTGTTCCTTCATGATTACCTGTAGAAATACCTGACTCCAGGGTTGGTACAACAAAAGAGACAGATGGGTCTGGAATGCTTCATTTGCTAGGAAAAAGTGCTCAAAAACTGATGGAAACACATCCCAAAGACATAGAAAACAGCTTAAAAATCTTCCCACTGGAAAAACATGAGCTATTATAAATGTGGAAACATAATAGTAATAGGTAATAATCTATTAAATAAAATAATTCATGAGCTGACACTGCTGCAAACTAATTAAATTGCAAGATTGATAAGGGTTAATAAATTTAGAACTTCAAAATATGTCCCCACAATATCTTTATTAATTACAAAAGGAGAATATACCTTGACTGTGAAGAGACCTAGAAGCTTTACTTTAGTAACCAAAGTAGTATTACATTAAGGGACAAATATATTTTGAGCCCCTGACAAAAAGCAATGAAAAGAACCCAGTATTATTTCTTTTTAATTCCTGACAAAGATGCAAAACTTGAAACTAATTTTTAGAAGTACCCAATATATTTACCTATCTCCTCATTTCCTCTATAAAACCCATCTTCTCAGTTGTGCTTCCATTCGCTTGGCCCCAACCCCTGAACCCCATTAGTCAAGCACCATGGTTTCCTCCAACGAAGAGGTGTTTTCACTGCTGTCCTGTGATAGTATTTGCTGGAATGGTTTATTTTGTTAATCCTATGAAAAGACTCTGTTAGCAGATGGAGATAAATGTTAATTGTAGATGCTTTGAGAAATGTAAAAAGCATCTTCCCAAATTTACAATCGCATTTTAGTATATGATGAGTAGTCCCAAATTTTTCCGTATTGTTCTTGAACCTGTACAGATGCAGTGAGTGGGATCATAATGTCTACAGCTTATGTTACCAAATACACTCTCACAATTAGTTTCTCTTAGTAATACTTCCTAAATTTTTATGGTAATAAACTTCCATCTATGCCAATAACAGCGAACATTTTAGAGCTCTCAGTGATACAATGGGCCATAGGTTTGCCGGCACTGTTCTATGGTATCATTTTAATGTCTGCATATGACATCTGATATTAGTTTCTATAGCAGATTTTTAAACTTGGATGTCTCCACTATTCTGTTATTATAAAATTTAATCTCAATATTCAGGATGATTGTCTTATAACAATTTCTACAAGAAAATGTACAAGATCACAATTATCAACAAAATGTTGTCTAGATTTATTGTAGCCATTTTTACACTCACCAACAGGGTATAGGAGAACATTTACCCCCATACCTACACATTCCACATAAGCAATTATTTATTTTTTAAAGTTTTCAATTTGTACTTTTGTCATAAGATCAATGACTTTAAACAAAATGTATTTATTAGTTTCTTGTATTCTTTTTTCTCATGAATTGTTTGTAACTCTTCTAAACATTTTTAGGAAGCAATCTCTCTTAAAATGCATATTCATTTCCCAAGTTAATTAATAATCCTAATAAGATATTGCATTACTCAGTATAACAAAATAATAGTGTGAGGATTACCATCCTGTCTTTGAGAAGTGTGTAGTATAGTGGAAAATGCATACAGACAATAAAAAGTATGATACAAAATGAGAAGAATTTATCAGATGCATAAAATTTTGTATGGGAATCTAATCAAAGAAAGCAGTAATTCTTCCTGTAAGGTCAGAAGAAAACTTCCAAAACAGAACAACATTTGAGCTGGATTTAAGGTAGACAGGAAGATTTTTTAAGAAGAGAAAGCATCCAGAGATAAAATCAATATAGGACACCTGATGCCCATGAAGTAGACAGCATTATTAGGAAACTGTGAAAGTCAGTTATGCTTTGAATTTGAGATATGCACGTGGTTCAACACTCACACACAAACTCACTGAATCTATCTGTCTGTCTGCCTATCTGTTATAGTCAAAATTTTTCATTTTTACAGTATATAAATGTAACACTCTCGTATTCCCTTTATTAAATATTATATATAGTATATAAAGAATCTATGTGACAGAGATATTCCCTTTTATAATTACTATTGAAGAAAACATTTCCAACTGGGTTATCTTTTTCACTTAGCCCCAGTCTTATAATTGGGGACATCTTATCCAAGGTTTGCAATAATACTCCATCTATCCCATCATTGATTTTTAATGTGTAGAGAACCTACTATGTGTCTGCAAGCCATTCAAAAATTTATAGTCACTTCCATAGTTTCCTATATTGCAAGTGTGTGAGAGTCCCTCAATCTGTCACACCATTGCTATCAAGATGTAGTTATCCAGAAGGAACAGTATGAAGTTTCTGCACATCCTACAGAAGGTTAAACAGAGAAACAAATACTAATTTTCTATAAACCACTCAATTTTTAGTATCCCAAATCACTTTCTTTTTTTTAAGCATATGCTGTTATTCCCTGTTTTGAACACATATTAATATATTTACATGAATTTTAATTTTAAGTTAAAATGAAACCGTTCTTATACAATCAAACATCTTGTGCTGTGTACATTCCCATCCTATCTGATTTTATCCCATGTGCCACATGATAGCTTCAGCAAGGCATCAGATCTAAAGCAGTGTATTTTAATTTTGAAATATTGAGATTATATAAAATCATGATCATAAATTTAAAAAATACTTCCCTGAGCTTCTAAAGTGTGAATGCACTTAGAAGATGCTGCAGAAATTTTAAGGCAAAGCTCAACAACAAGAGCAGTTTGTAACTCAAAGTCATCACTAATGACAAAGAATCAAACAAATTTTAGACCAAAGAAAATCGGAGGGAAATCAAAATGCCTTTGGAAGTCACCTTCTCCTTAATTTCCAGAAAGTAAAGCCAGCAGTGCTCATCAACATCTATTGAATCTTTGTTGGCATCCTGCAAAACATACTTCATTTACTTTTCTTTTTCTTTTCTGCTTTTTTCCACCACCATGACTATGCAAAAATGTGACACATTAAATGACAGTGGAATGCATAATCTCCTTTGAAACACAAAAGTCTGTCAAGTATCTCGGGTTTTGCTGACCATACAATTGATTGTACTATTTGTGCTGAGTTAGCAGTTTGCCATCAATTTATTCAAATAATTGAATTGCTTGCATGTATCATTACCCAGATATAAATTCAGACAAGATCCTCTAAATTTCCCCAGTGTGCTGCCCATGACACCAGTATCAGCCGGCTCTGTGGGGTCCCCGACACAATGTGACCTAGGTTAACAGGTTAAACTGACTTCTGGGTTTCATCCTGACACTGTTAGATCTTCTTCTCAGTTTCACTTCTTCCCAATGAGATCTTAGTGTTCATTAGCGTAACTACAAATGAATAGGTTTCCACTCCAAATTAATCGTGTACAAAAAGAGATAATAGTACCATTGTGACTTGAAAATTAAAGTTTAGCAGTTTTAAAATAACATACATTCAACCAGAAGTCAAATTTATCATTTTATTACTTATTATGTACATTAGTACCATGATTAACAGTTGGGGGAACTAATTTTTATATTTCTTTATGTTGTGTTTTTTCATAAATAAATGTGTGTGTCTGTGTGTGTGTGTTCTCCATGGGGGTGAGTAAAAGTGGTCATTCTTCAGAACTGAAGCTAGGCATAATTACATTGTACTGGATGCTGGCAGAAAAGTCATAAGCAACACTTTGAAATGAAGGGAGTTATTATTCCAGATGTCAAAGCAGCAAAAGTCAGTGGACATTATTCAGTTAGAAACAGATGCCAGAGAAGTTCTTATAGGCAGCAATTTTATTAGCTTAACAGATTCTTCCTTCTCACATCACATTTAGGTATGTGATGCATTTAGGTAGCCAGGTTTGCAACATAATGTAATGATTTGTCAGATTTCCTACATAACCGCATGGTGGATTTTTTTAAATTAATCAACAAAGATCAGTGTTGAGGAAGCTAAGTGTTCCGAGGATGTGTTTCACTGAGTTTAGCGACTGTCCTGGGTCACCATCTCTCATGTCTGCTTTCATGGCACTCAATTTACCCCAGCTTCCTGACTGGTAGGATGAATGATGAAAATGGAACTGTGTTGTTCTGTGGAGGCAGCCCACCCTAACAAGGACAGAGTTCCCAACAGTATGTCAGAAGATGTATTATTTGGTTTTTGTTCTATTAACTCATTGAGAGGCTACAGGAAAAAAAATCAAATGTTTGAGCATCAACTTCCTTAACTAAAAGAACCCCAAATGACACAGAATTTTTAATAGATATGTTATTAGATAATGAGATAATATGCCTATTTCTAGAGTAATTTGGGTTATTTTAGCAGGGGTTTTAAAATATTTTCTGAGATTTTTTTTTTTTTTTTTTGTATTTGAAAATCCACCATGGACTATGTTCAGCTTCGAAGAAGAACCATTATTCTCTAGAGTACACCATAGGCTTCAGCAGAAAGCATAAGCAAGGGGCAGGAAAGTGATCACCCTTGAGTACACTAGGACAACATTTCATCTCCACAACACAACAGAGTGTAAGTATCGATCCAAAATTATTAAAATAGACTCATGGAAATGTACGAACACTTTGGTTGTTCTGTAACCATTGAATACTAAAGGATGCTTGAAATAAACGTCATGTTTAAAGAGTGAAAATTTTACAACTCTAGAGGTACATAGTTCAGTTATAGAGCAATAGCTTAGCATGTGCAAAGCCCTATGTAAATCCTTAGCATTGCAAAAATAATAACTGTTATAAGATAAAGTATGAAAGATTTTTAACAATTAGATACAGCATAGTTTCTTTTTGTTTTGTTACTGTTTTGTTTTGCTTTGCTTTTTGGTCTTTTTGAGACAAGGTTTCACTGTGCAGTTCAAGGTGACCTTGAACTCACTTTGTAGTCCAGGCTGGCCTCAAACTTTCAGCAATTCTCCTGCCTCAGCCTCTGAAGTGTTAGGATTACAGTCATGTGCCACCTTGTGCCACCATGCCCAGCCTACAACCTAGTTTCTTCATATAAGTCTTTTGGTGTGAGCTCAACTAATGTCATATTTATTGTCTTGAGTTACTTGTGTAGTTGATCCTAAATTGATCCTAAAATTTTCCAAACCATGAAAAATGAAGTGTGTTTTAAAAAGTTAGAATCTTGTACACAAATAAACTTGGGTTTGTAAGAATGATTTGAGAGAAGAAATAATATACTACACTAATACCACTTTGTTTTAAATGCCTTATAATTCATGAGAATTCCTTATAGAACTTCAATGTATTAAAAAAAATTTTCACCTAATTTTATGAAGAATTTGTATCATAGAGTCCTACCAAGTACAGATTCCTTTTACTTTCTTCAACTCTACTCTTTTTCTAGAGCTTTCAATCCTGCAAATAAATCTTATTTTAACAACAATATTCTGCCTATATTATTTCCACCTCCAGAGATGATTTGAAGTGTTATTTTCCAAATATGAATTTAACTCCTGATCATTTATATGCTGGTTCAAGTAGGTGATAAGATGAAGACAGTTTATTTTCTTCTTTTTCAGAGACAGTGGCATCACATTGCTGTCCAAGGCTCCAAATGGTGCTCTGCTGCTTGGAAAAGTCATGGAATGAGCGTCTAAGCATTTCCAGTGAAACAGCGAAGTTCACCAGTGCAATGAATAATGTGTTTGGAAAACCAAGTACATCTTGCTGAACTCTTAAGAAAGGAGTCTTTGAAAAAAAAAAGAGAGAGATTTACAGAGGGCCCATATCCATTAAATAGATTCAATGCTTATTTGGAAATGATCTTTGGTCTATGAAACAGTTTGTCTTAAAAATTTGCTATATAAGAAACATTGTCAAAATGTATACCACATTGACCCAATTTGTTATAATAAATACATGTTGACATTATTTCTGTCAATAAACATATTTATATATCACATTAAGGGCACAGACATTGGAGTCAGACAAGCCTGGGTTTGTAGATTGCCATTGTCAACTGTTAATTATGTGACTTGGGGCAATGTACTTAAACTGTCTAAATCTCAGTTTCTGTTTTAAAAGGATAATAGTAGCTACTTGTAGAGTTACTCTAAAGACTCAGTGAGTGCAGAGGTAGATTGTTTCCCCAGTATATACAAGGGCCTGGGTTTGATTCCCAGCACTGTGAAGAAGAGGAGGAAGCAGGAGAAGAAAAGAAAAAAAAAAAGTTTGCAAGTATTTAATGATAGCTACACTGGAAAACCTATGCAAATCCTCCTAGAAAGACTTTTTCATTAATAACTGTGCTTGGAGTCCTTTGGTTAACATACAACAGTGCTCAACTTTCATTTCTATGGCTATTATTGAATGATCACCACTTTCCCTATTGACTATTATTTCTCTGGCTAATAACTGACATTTAGCAGTTTAGACTAATTAGTAAATTTCTAGAGGTACTGAAAGTGTTAATTTGTAAGCAAAATGTTTATCTAGAGTCTTTAAGTTTTATGTTACACGTTAAGCACCTAACTCTCCCAAGCAGCACCTACAATGACTATGAACAGCAGCAAGACAAGCTATCTCACAAGCTACCATTGCGTAGGCCCAGCGCTTGAAGCCAGCAACTGTCATGCTTGTCTTTTGTTACATTTACAGACCTGTTTCTGTCCCAGAGTAGTTCCTGCTTATTACTGACTAAAGGGATCATTAGATAACATCTGCCATAAAATATTCCCAACAGAATCATCAGAACAATAGGGCAGATCCTTGCCCTTAAACATCAATGATTCAAAGTTTTAATTCTCAAACAACATCTAAAGTCTTTGATATGAAACAACCTGTTATTGTTCTACAGCACAAATATGATTGCAGTGATGGTCTTCAAGTATGATGTGTGGGGTTTTTTAGCCAGCAAGTCAGTCCACCGGCAACTTCAGCATCTCTTGCCTGTATTGCTCTCTCCATCCTCACACATACATTTATTCTCACTAAGAGTCTGAAGAGGCTACCTAATTTTTTCATCATTTTAATGTATATGCTTCATGTAATGCATATGCTTTATGCAATGTATATGCTTTATGCTTTAGGAATGTCTGAAATACATTCTTCAGAAATATCACCTTTCAAAGTTGAGGAACTTTATAAAACACTACAAAATCATTATTTCAAAACAACTTCTAATTCCTAACATTGAAATATGGGATTCTAACCTAAGTGTTTTCACTTAAATATTTTTGTTTTAATGTACTGCTAGTAGCACATGGCTACTTCTATAGCATGCAATGCAAGCTAAATATACATATGTCTAAGACATTTCCTTTTTACCTAAACAAAAATTCATCTCTTCTACGTCATACAGCCAGTATACTTTAAGCTGGAATTAGTATTTACACAGTGATAAGACAATTCATTGTCTAATGGTTTTTTAAAATATCTATTAAACTAATTTTAAGAATTAATTTTTCTGAGATTTATACTGCATCATGGAATATCTTTAGATTATACCTGAGTGTGAGCTAGTTGGTGGCTGTAGTCCACAGAGCCGTCAGAAGCTCAGATCTTTTCCCTTAGTGACACTTTGCCAGGCCTAGGGAGTTGACCTTATCTGTATGATTCAAAGTGGCTCGCCACTGGATTTGCATCCCCACCAGTGTGAAGAGGTAGAGAACAACATAGCCCATCTTCCTGAACCTAGAACTGATCCATATTACATCTGTTTACATCTCTTTGCCAGAACTTAGTGCTGTCGTCGCCCCTTCCATATGGAAGACTGGAAATGTAATCTTCATTATTACTATGAAAGATGTCAAGGACAATCAAAGTGTCTGCCAAAAGAATGTCTGCCAAAGATAAATGTCTTTCAAAATAAACAAAATTCACATACTTTATTTTATGATTACTCATATTAATTTTAAACAGAATAAAAATGGAATGCATGGAGATGATGTAGTTATATTAAATATTCTTGACTTTAGAAACCAAACATTTTGGCCCATTTCTCTCAATAGCCTTGGGCTTATCTGTTAGTGTCAATTGCATTTCTCAGTCTCCTCATGCATAGGAGTATCACATACTTTATTGGGTCCCAATTCCTTTATAAAAGTGAAGATGAGGGGGGTTAGAAATATTAAAAGGAAGGCTGACATTCAACATGCAAATAAGTAACAGATATGATGAAACGATCTTCTGTGTACACATTCTGAATGTCAGAATCAACTGCTGCCCATACGTAACCTGGGTTCACACAAACCCCAAGAAATTATATGAACTCTGTGGGTACCTAGCACCCAGCTTGTGCTTGAAACGTCTGCACCATACAGGAAAAATATAAAATAGCATGACATATATGACATATATCCTTATATGCTTCTACTGTGGAACTCTTTTTCTTCTGGCCTATGCTTTGTCCCATAAATACATTTTGGAAAAGATTTGAGGAGGCTTGAAAACATATATATACATATATATATATATATATATATATATATATATATATGAGATCTACACACAAAGGATCAAAAAAGAAAAATAAGTATAGTAGAAATTAAATATTTACATTTTAAAGGCTAGAGGAAGGAAATTGCTATCAGTTAGATAAGGGGGACTATATTGTGAGTAATGGTTATACAATTCTCTGGCAGAACACCAGAAGCGATAGTGCAGTGTTGACGAAAAGGGTTCATAAGAAGTAATTTCAGCAAACAACCCTTCATCAATCTTAGAACAGACTTGTAATTCTGGCATTGTTGATTATTTATCAACATTATATGGGATGATTCTCATGTGTAATAAATAAGTTAAAAATTCCACCCACTGTGTCTAATTTAAAAGGGCAGACCCTACCACTGGAAGACAAGCAAAAGCCTTTACACATACAAATTGCAGATAAGATACAGCAAATCAGATTATTTTCAATAATCATTTTTAGAGTTGTAATGCTGTGGTCAGTTTCTTGCCAGTGTCAAAAACTATTTTTACCTTCAGAGTGAAAGATAAGAGTTAGGGCGTGGAGAAGGGTGGGTCTCCCTGCAGCATTCCGTTCATGTGAAGAAAGCAGATTTGTCAGCGTGTAGCTTCTTACTTAGCAGGTGGGAAAAGGTGTGGTAAATAGTTGGTCCACTTAACATGCTTTTATAATCAATTTTCAACTGCATGGATTTTCATGTTGAAGAGACAAGGGAATGGAAGTTGGAAGTTAAAATGAAACTGTATTGTTAAAAGAGCATAGATTTGGAGGAAAACTGGATCAAAATGTTAGTTCTTCCACTTAACTAATTTTATGACCTTAAAAAATTTACTTAGCCAGGGATTTACCTCAGTGGTATAAGCACCTACCTGGCAAGCACAAGGTCGTGAATTTGATCCCTGTTACCAAAAATAAATAAAAAAATAAATTTACTTAACAAATTCTGAATCTTGATTTCCTTGCTTGTAAAATGTGTGTGTAATGAGTTTGTTGTAAGAATCAAATAAAATAATGTATGTTCCTAGAATATAGTAACTACTTAATGCGGCTATATTTTTGTTTTTGTTTCTTTTAGTCTCCCATCAAACTTCCAATGTATGTTGCTTTAGTATGTTGCAATTGTCTCTCAAAGGGAGGAGGTAACTAGTCTATATATGGCTAAGCAAGTCAGAATAACAATGGTTCCCAGTAATTCTATTTAAAAACATTTGTCAAAGTCACCAAACCCAACTTAATTCCTAGACTGAATCACGTTCACATAAACAAAAAATGGGAAAGGAAAGAAGGAAGGTAAGAAAGGAAAGAGGGGAGGAAAGGGGAGAGGAAGGAGGGAAGATGGAAAAAAAAAGAAATATCTTATTTGGTGATCCAGTATTTTCAATATCTGGAAGTACTCTGAATAATTTGAAAAGAATGTACCTGTTCATTGATTCATTCAACAAACCTGTGTGGGACACAGGCACTGCTTCAAGTACCACCAATAATACTTCATGACAAAGGACAAGATAAAATCCTCTGATCTTGTGGTTCTTGCAGTATTCACTAACTCACTTTAGAATCAAATCACATTTTTGTATTGTCCATTAAGGGTCAGAAGACTTGGATTCTAATTCAAGCTTTTCACATTATTTCCTACATCCTTTGATGCTGGTGATAGCGTCTGTTAGTTTCCAAAGCTTTGTACATGCCTGTAGCTGTTCATTGAAACTAAATATGGCCTGATGCCACCTTTATACTTGGAGTTCCTACATAATAAAGTACAACTTAACTTAATACATAAATTAACTGAAAGCTCAATTTAGGAGTACATTTTGGTGATAGATAGTTTAGTCTCAGCCAATCCCAGCAGTCCAAGCTTCCATCAGTCACAGGCAGTCAGCCTATCAGACCTTGTCCAAAATAAGCAATTCAGAGTCGCACACAGTCACACTGTGTCTGGACCTACTTTCATTTTTTATCTGTAAATGCTATCTGTTCCCATTGCTAAGCAGATCTCTCTGACTCTCTTCTGGTTCTTAGGGTTGTGCTGTTGGTGAATCACTTCTGTTAAATTTCATTCACCTAAAATTACACCATGTCTAAGGTCCTCACAGTCCCAAAATATAATTCCATGAGATTATGAAACATTACACTGCCCTAATTTGTCGAGTATATTGTTGTTTTATAACTTTCATTTCCTGTGTTAACATTTAGAATTGAACTGATGGGAAGATGGAAGCTGTTTGGCACACAAGTATCTTGATTTTGTTTCTTTTATAAGTAATGATCTGAAATATTCTTCACTTAATCATATGTTCTCATTTAAATTATCAAAATGTCAGTGCACATATGGTTGAGAGGCATTTCATACAAAATAACTCTCTCTTTTGTTCTCCCCCAAAATAACCAAGAATTCCTATAAGATCAACTTTCTGGGTCTAAATACTACCCTCTTTTAAATTAAAAAAAAAATTCCCCAAAACATGCATCTATTATCATCATTATGATTATTGGTATTGATTTCTCAATACATTCATTTGTCTCAGATAATGCATTTTTTTAAACAGTTTGACACATTCACTACCATAGAGATCATTATCAAGCAGGTGCTATGGCTCATTCTCTTATGGCTAAAGTAAACATCTTTTGATTTATTTTTGATATTCACATGGTATCCAGGTTACATTGTGATAATCACTTTAAAATCGAGAGTAAAAATGGCAGGTGGAATGTTACTGTTTTTCTTTTTCCTGCCCATCTCCTTTTATTTCCTCATGTTGTCAGGATGGCTCCATCCATTCAGATGGCAAGGCTATTGTGAATAAAGGCAGACCCGCACCTTCTACAGGCGTCTTTCCAGTTCAATTATGGTGCTTTAGCGAGGCTAATTAGCATTCCTCAGAGCTGGAGCTCTTTGAGTGACAGGTAACCATGGAGAGTCACACTCCTGTAGGTGATCACAAGAATCTAGCTTTTTCTTTTAATTAAAAATTAGAAAAGCATTATTTAAAAGGCATAGCATTTACTGATGTATACTGTTAGCCCATGTTTGCCTTGCTGGAAAGGATAATAATAGTGTCAGTAGAAAACTGATGCTATTTCAAAAGGAATTGAGGGAAATATCATGATAGATACAGGAAAAAGGTTTATTGTCTTCCCTGGTAACAGATACCCAAAAGGAAACTATAAAAAAGCGAAAGATCACCTCTAACTGAGGGTCCCTTTAGACAATAACGTTTTAGCTTTCAAAATTTGAGAAATAATGTAGTGTTTATTAGCAATTGTGTTTTGTTATTTAAAACATATTGGAATTAGGTCATTGAAATAACACATAGTTATTACTGAATAATATGTATTTGGCAAACGTTGACTGCTGGTGATTAGATATAATAACAAAATTAAAAACTATTAATAACCTATTTCAATCCTGAGAAATACTGGAAAATGCTGTAGTGCAAAAATACTGGACCTATTCTCAAAATTGATGTCAGCAGGCAATGTGTGTCTTTCCAGCAAAGTGAATAGTGTAAGTAGGTCAGGGAGGTGAATTACATATTGTCACCTTAGCTTAGTAGCCCAGTTTCTGGGGAAAAAGTGGACAGAAATTTTATAATGTTTTTATATCATACAGGGATAAATTTGCCATTTAAAACAGGTAAGTAAATATTTTGGATTATCAGAATCAATTTTTGTTTTCCCTAAACTGAAAGCAAACTGGTCTGGTTCTGTTTGTTGTTGTTGTTTTGCTTTGTTTTGTTTTGGTCTGTTTGTTTTATAAAAATTTAATTTTAACATGCCGCTCCCTTTCCTGTTTTTACCCAAAAGTAAAAATATTGTGAAAACATTCTGTGGTGTTATTTCTGGCCAGTGTAAAGCCAGGAAGCCCTTACAGTGTTTTGGGAATGTCTAATCTCATGAACTGCCCAGTCTTACTTCAACTATGGGAGCAGGGTAGGATACAAACCAAGCCACGGTGAATTTTTCAATGGTAATTTTCAACAGTAGTTTCAGAATAATTTCTATTATGAGAAAAAGTTACTAATAGCATAGAAGGATAAAAATCAGTTTTATTATGCTATAGGCATACTTTTCCTCAGTTCACATTCCAAAAATCAGTACTTTTCCCCAGACTGAATGACGGAACAAATTTTAACTCCAAAAGACTTTCTTCCCCAAAATATAAACAATGGCTATTGTCCATCAAGTCACTCATTCAAGACTTTATTTTAATACTCTTTCTTAATCATTCCTCAGCTTTCAAGATTTGCACAGGAACTTTCTGTGAGTAGATGTGCATCTCACATTTCATAAATCTAGCATCAACAAATGTAGCTTGCTAATTTCTATTGACTTTAATGTGGAAATACAAGGAAAAACATGTTCCAAGAATCTCAAGTTTGTTTTATTTATTTATTTATTTATTTATTTATTTATTTTTGTTTCTGAAATGCTTTCATAGCCAACAGAGCTCTGCTGCAAGTGTACAAGCCATTCTCATTTACCAGCATGATGGATTTTATTCTGAAACATTTCACTTTGAAAAACGCTGTATTTCAACTGTGCTAAAGGAAAGTAGCTATTGGTTCCATCTGTTACTTCCTCTAATATTTACTACTTTCATGGATAGAATATACCAAATTTCTTCCTAACAGTAAAATTGAATCAGTAGAAATGCTTAATTTCATAGAGCAGGCATTGCATTTTAAAACAAACAGATTAAGAAACAGTGCCTAAAGTACTGAATGGTTTTGAAATATTGACTTTGTTGGCAATTTCCCATTATTTTTAAAACAGATTGAATGATTGAGTATTTAGAACTGTTTTCATTCATTTTAATTCTTGAATATTTACAAGCTGATCATTTTTTTAGCTCTTCTCCCTACGTATTTTTTCCAGATATGGAAAGAGAAGAGAATTTTTTGCAAGAATGAGCCTCTTTATAACAGATTATACTTAAAATTAGTGAAAAGCAGGTAGAAATGGCCTACTGCTTTGAACTGTTGGCAGAGCTGACCTCTAATTGCTTTATGTCTCCCTCCTTCATGACTGCCTCATGATTACAAGAGAGATAAAACAATAGATAATAACTGTGGTTACTGGCATTTATGAACATTTTTCAGAAAAAGTTTATACCACGGAAAGTATTTGAGGTCTTAAGATGACTTGTTTTGTCTTGTTTTCCTTGTGGATGTAGTCTCCTGGATTTTCCAGTGATTCCCCAGAATCATAAAAGTTCAAAAGCATAGAGTCTCCTATTGATGCAGTTTAATCTTCTAATTTTACAGCTGAAGCAACTGGAGCGCAGAGATCACTGCCACCAAGCCAATTAGTCTCAGGGCTATAAACTGGACCTGAAACTTGAAGTTCAGAATTCCTTCATCAACAAGCGTCATCTGGAGCAACTCCATTGCACAGGACCTCCTCATTAAATTCCATGGAGACTCGTCACAAGTTGACTCATAGAATTGACTCACAGAGTCAACAAATAGCACAGAACTATGCCATGCAGCATCCTGCCACACAACAGCCTTTGCCAGTTCCAAGACCTTGCCTACATGCCTGTTGGCCCCATAAAGATGGTGATTTCTCAGCCTGAGCTGGTATGGTGTCATTCTTTTTCTAAATGAATGTTGTGACATTTTCATATTTCTTTTGTCAACACTGCGTTTGCCATCATCTCACCAT
Organism: Dasyprocta punctata; assembly: GCA_004363535.1. Classification (NCBI taxonomy): domain Eukaryota; kingdom Metazoa; phylum Chordata; class Mammalia; order Rodentia; family Dasyproctidae; genus Dasyprocta; species Dasyprocta punctata. Next base: position 47,973 of record RJWM01007025.1, on the reverse strand, counting down.
AAAATATTAGAGTTTTTTTTTTAACCCTCTCAGATACTACTGTTTTATTCATTTCAGCATCACTGATGATAAAATTTTAAAATTAAAGTAGTCAAGTGAAAATTTAAAAAGATAAGACCTCTTTTTAGAAAAGTATATTTTGTTACAAAAGCTGTAAAAAATGGTATATTTCAAAAATAGTAGATGTCTTTATGTGATTTTTTTTTACTCTGCTATGTTGAGAAAAATATGGTAGATTTTCTTCTCTATTTCAACAAGATGGGTCAGAAACCTCAAAACATAAAAAGTAACACAGTTATGTGTAGAAAATATGACATTTCTAAGATCTTTATTTACTAAAATCCCTTTTCCTTCAATTTCTAGGGACCATCATGATTTCTTCTGTAATTTCAAGAAGATTGAATAGCTCTGGATTGAATGCTAAATATTGCCATTTTGTAGATATCTATGACTATACAATTAAATCATCTTCAGATAAATTCATCATTTTTGTTCCATTCCAGCTGCTGGACTTAAATATTTTTCAAATGAAAGTAGAATATGGGCAGAGAAAATGAAAACAAACTAAGGCCTAAAAACAATTATTTATGAGAAAAATTTGGGGGAAAAAACTCCATTTCAATTTTTAAAGAGGTGAATCATGAAGAACATAATAATCCTTTTAAAATAATTTTACTATTGTTAACTGAAGTGAATACATTTATATGTAGGCTTAAATTCCATGAGCATCGTAATTTTAAGAATTCTTTCCCTCATCTCCATTTTTGTCCTTAGTCTCATTTCACAAAAAGTCATTTTTAGCAGCTTTTGTGCACTTCTCTAGGATAGTTCATGATAACATATTTAAAACAACTGAAGTACTTTCTTATTTAAAATAGCTTATTTAGAAGAGTTGTCTCTCCTAAATGGTCACAAGAGGAAAAGTAGGACCAAAAGGTGGAGACATGTACAAACACAAATTGTACCTCAGTATAAGAAAGGAAGGTCTTTCTGTGAAGAGCAGTGAGCAGTGTATCTCCATTATACAAGATTGTAGACCCATGACAAGAAAGAAGAAAATCTTTCATATTAAAAGGAGTCCAACATTGAATAAAAGTTTTTTTGTCCTCTCCAACCCCAAGGTTCTATGGAAATTAAAATACTTAGATTGTATGTACTATAAATAATGCTATTAAAGCAAAAGCTTTTCATTGGAATTAACTCAAAAGTCTTTTGACTTAAAAACAGACATTTTAATATAATGTTACTTGACAACTGTAGGAAATCAAAGCCTCAACAATGTTAGAAGATTTTATTGAAAGAAGAAATGGAAGAAGGAAAAACTGAAAGAAGAGAAAGAGAAAAGTAGGTAAGAGGCAAGAACGATTGATACTGCTTTTCAAGATTTCCGACAGAATTGGTATTAAGTAATAATTGTCACTGACTCTAGTCATTATAGGAAAAGCACAAGACTGAAGTGAATTAAATCAGGAAGAGAAGGAAAATAAAATAAGAAAGGTCCAGCTAAAAAGCAAAAAGAGAAGGAAGACAATGGAAAGGAAGGTGTGGGGTGGTGTGTGACAGAGAGCTGTCATGTACCAGACCGCACATCAGTCAGTGACCAGTGACACATCTTTAAGACAATAAAAACTTTCACAATTCATCTCTGAGAGTTGTCCAAAAATACTGATTTCCTAAAATCAGTTAAATATTTTTAAAGTAATAGTAAATGCTTTGCTGTCTGTCAGATAGTCTGGAGAATACCTTGGGTCATGCTTCTCTTCTCATAATTTTTCCAAGTATTCAGAGAGTATGGTTGTGATTATATAGAACTGCTAAAACTGAAAGTGTCTAAATTAATGCACATGGCTAAAAATGGAACAGACTTTTAACATATGAAATGCTTTTTACCAGAAGTTGAATAACGTCAGCGTCTATGAAACTACTGAGTTTAACTTCTTAATCTCTCTGCTGCTGAACAGACCACTAAATCTGTCTGTTAAACATACATGTGCCCCATGTCATCCTAGCACGTCCAAGAATGGATTTTCCATTGAACATTACTGCCAAAGCACTTTTTCTTCTGGCATCAGTCAAGAGTCTAAAATATACCTATAGGCTCAAAAGATAAACTGTATTATGAACTACAGCAAACCAAGAAAATGTGGGCAAAGAGTAATAAAATTTGAGATGTATCGACATCGGGTAGATCAAATTTCTCAACTCCATCCAGAAACAACCACATTAAATTCATCAATCTTTTCAAAGGTGAGGTAACAGTTACTGAAAATCATTAGATCCATTATATACTTTTCCCTACCCCAACTGATCAAATAAATTCTTACTTAAATAAGAACTTTCTGTAAAGAAAACGCAGAAGGATTTACAATTCAAAAAGTGGTTTATAAAGTCCATTGTTTTGCAACTCAAAAGCAACTTGGAAATTACACTACTAATTGGTTTCTTTCACAGGTCTTCTTGGAAAGCCTGCGATGGTGTGCTCCCTGAAAAGTCTCTTCGCAGTACGTATCTGTTTGCACTCGATCTTAGTGATACAGTGCCCCTTGCCTCTATCATTTAAGCACTAAGTACAGTACAAGCAATATGCTAGATTCTGGTAAAAGAAGAATTTATAAAAAGTATAGGTAATTCCTGTTTCAGAGATCTTAAAATTTACTGGTGGTGTTCAAATATGTACACACACATAAACATATCCACACATATATAATGGGAATGTACAGTACAAATAATGCATAATATATACACACAAATACAATACTCGTAATTCAAGAGAGAAAGTGAGAAAAGTCATGATGAACACAGAAAGAAATCTATTTTAAAAGGATGGCTGAGAAAAAATATATTTTCTTTGGGAAAAGTTGGAGAAGCATTGGGAAATGGCAAAACCTTTATAGAGAAGCAGAATTTAAATTGTCTTTAAATATGGTTATGGATCTGATAGTAGACAGGAAAAGGAGGGAAATATGGGCAGAAGGCACAGCAAAATAACATTGTCTTATTTTGGAAAGAGTGACTAGGGAACTTCCCATGCCTGAAGGGAGGTAGAAGGGACTCACTCTTTACTAAATATTTTATCCAAAAAAGGCAGCTCCAGAAAGATTTTTAGAAGAGAGCATAGAATATGATAATATAATTCTGAGATGCTAGTCAACACACTTAATTTATGCAAGGAAAATTAATGGCCAGGGCCTATGCAGCTTCCTGTGAAACCTAGACCTTGTAGCCTTTTCTGTAGTCAGCAGGATCATCAGTTGCTCCTCCTTGGCCTGTTCCACTTGCCAGCTCAACAGTTTTTCCTTTCTAGAGATTCTTACCATATTGCTAGCCATTTTGTGACTCAATTCTTTTTTTCTATGACATTCCTTCTTCAGGAATATCATCCTTTTCCTCTCCCCTGCCTTCTTGTCCTGTTAGCTTAATCTACTGTATTACTTGAGCACTTCCTTAGCTGGATTGTCCCTCTTTCATGGTCTAACACTTTGATCCTACCTTGAATATAATCCTATCATAGCACTCAGTCAAATTCTACTAAAAACATATGATTTCAACCAACATATCCTGACTATATGCAAAGCCCTGATTAAATAGTAGGTGCCTGGATTCTTTTTAAAATATTTAGTTTCAGTTCCTAATTTTTATATAAACAAATATACTTTGCAAGTAGGTAATACTAAGCCTCTTTGTAAACATCTATGCATATCTAAAAAGAAGTATTAGTGATTTTATCTCATTAAAATAGCAGGTTTCTTTAGGACATTGCCACATAAACTTTCATTCACTGTAAAGATTCTTAAATTGGTTGCTGTACACATAGTTTATGCAGAATAATTAAAATTATTCCTCACCATGAAGGGAGGAATCTGATATACCAAAAGATTTTTTTCACTCCAATGTACCATTTCTAAGTCTCTGTAACATTAACACACAAGTTCACACAAATGGCCAATGACTGAACTAAGCAACTCTTTTATTTTCAGAAAAGTCATAAGATTCAGTTTATGGGATTCAAAATTATTATTGGCTTTAATGCCAAGCCCATTTTCAGTAGTCATTAAAACAAGCATTATCATAAGTTCATGGAAACTAAAAGACATCAAAGCAGGCTAATGAATATCAGAGTGTAAGTTTGATAAAAACCAGATAGTAGCTCAAAAAATATATTTAAAATTCCCTACCTCTCCTTCCTATTCCTTCTTTTATTAGGTGTTTGTGGAGAAACATTGTCTATATGGCATTCTCCAGGATGTGAAAGTGAAAAAGAAAAAGAAGTCTATGATTAAGTGTTCAAAGTTTCTCAAAAAAATGTTCTGTGTTAATGTTGGTCCAATCAACCACCACCAGTATTTCTGTTATCCAATAGAGCCAACCAATTCCCTTCCCACCTCCTTTTCAGTTTGTTTGTTTGTTTGTTTGTTGTTTTCCTTATCTTCCTACTCAAACTTTGGAACTTTAGAAACTGAATTTTTGTTAACAAAATTGATAACTGTTTGATTGGAGCACTGATACTAACCAGCTGTGGAATTTCCACAGGTATCCAGAACTCAAGGTGGGACCAATAAACCCAATATTCTTGACATAATAAGGATGCACAGCTAAAAAACTAACAATTCTGTTGTTGCCAACAGATGAGTTCCAAGGTATACAACATCATTTTCTGTCAACCTCTCCTTTCAATAATTGCATCTCAGTTTACCTCTGGGAAACTTCTGTCCTTCATTTTTGGTCTATGTAATTCAAAGTTTTAAATCTAGTCCTCTGACTCTGATATAGACCAATAACTGATGTATGGTTAATGAAATATTTTGAAATATTTTATCTCATGACCAAAGTTGTGGATTCATGGGTAAGCATGGGGCCAATGTCCTATGAATGAGAATTAATCCTAAAGTGTGTGTCTTAGTTACTTTTCTCTTGTTGGTGAGACAAAATATCCAGCACCCAAAGTTAAGGGAGGAAAGGTTTATTTATTTCACAGTTTGTAGAGGTTTCAGTCCATAATTGACTGGCCCCAAGACAGGGTGACACACAGCAGAGAGGCAACCATTTACGGAGGCAGAAGACAGAAAAAGCAACAAGAGAGAGGGAGAAACCTCTTTCTGTTCCTTATATTCTATGCAGGCCACCCTCCCTACAGCAGGTGTAGCATTCACACCCATAATCCCAGTATTGAACCATGGACCAACCACAAACTCCAAATTCAGCCACCTCCAAAAAGCCTGCCCCCATGACTGCACGAGGTGTTGGGGGACATCTAAACACAAGCTGTAACGGTGTGCATTAACTATGGAAAAGGAACAGACTCTTCTCATCAGATTGCCAACATGAACATGATATAAACTAAAACTTTTCTAAGCCGGGCGTGGTGGCGCACGCCTTTAATCCCAGCACTCGGGAGGCTGAGGTAGGCGGAGCGTTGTGGGTTCGAGGCCGGCTTGGGCTACAACGCGAGCATAAGGCCGGCCTGAGCTGCATAGTGTGACCCTGCCTCAAAAAACCAGGGCCGGGAGTTTGGCTCAGTGCCTTAAGCACCTGCCCTGGCAGGCGCGAGGTTGTGAGTTCAATCCCCGGTGCCGCAAAAAAAAAAAAAAAAAAAAAAAAACTAAAACTTTTCTTGAAACAGGGCCTTCCTATGTGTTCACACTGGCTTTGAACTTTCTGTGTGACCCAGGCTAGCCTTGAGGTTCTGATTCTCCTGCCTTAGCCTCTGAAGTGTGGGAATTACAGATATGTACCACCACATGCTGCAAGCCTAGAACATTGAAACTGCTTGCAGGTACCAGGAAAGGGGTGATGATGTAAGGCCCATAGAACAAAGAGGAAGAAGAAAAAGAGTTGATTATGTTGAGACACTGGATCTGGCCATATATAAATTTATCCTTGTTTATTTCAATGGCATCTGCTTTCTTGTTAACAAGTAACTGAATTTGCAGTTGAATGACCCTTTTGAAAGCAAGCCCCAAAGGAAGGTAAAATAACCCAGAGAAGTCAGTGTTGACTTACTCTGCCACATGCTGTGTCTTCTGACCTAACCACATGGATAACTGCAGAAAGTATAACTTGATAGACTGAGAAGGTTATTAATAAGAATTTTAGAAGCCACATAAACTTTGTGGATTATTTGGGCTATACTTTAGATTGAGCAAAACTTGTCTATTTATATTCATATCAGTTTTGAGCTAGAGAACTCTTAAAAACATAACCTTTGTCAACAGAAAGCACAAAGGCATTGATACAAGGATCCGGTGATCCAAGTGACAGCATAGGATATTCGTATTTTGTTTGTAAGAAACCAAGTTTTGGCATTCTCTCTACATTTGTATTATGTTAATTTGATCTTTGACTGGGCTGCTATGCATATTAAAATGCAACACTGATAAAGCAAAATATAAAAGGTGAGGAAGAGAAAGGAACAGAAAGTGAACAAATGCAAGTAGAATGATAGACAGTGAATCCATTTTAACTCTCAGGCTTTTCTTCCATGAGAACTTTAAATGTTATCATCCTTTTCCTTGACAGGTATGGATATGCAATTCCATTTTGCAAAATTTAAAATGAATGTGAGTGTGCTAAGTTTTTAGCATCTTAGGATTTGTGCTCATTTTGACTTTGGAAAAAATGATATTTCATTCTTTGCACATTATTTCATTCCTTAGCAGTTCTCAGTAAAAAGAAAAATATTACTTTGAAACAAGAAACTATATCATTATGTGGCACCAGCTTCCTTTTAATCAGAAACCACCATAACAAAATTCTATGACTTTGTGTATATATTTTTGCTATTATATTTCTTTCACAATATCAGTCATTTTACATTGAGAAGAGAAAAACAGGAGAATGGGTTCACCAAAACAATGTTGCCATATTCTTCCCAGGGGCATTTTTGGCTGCCTTTTTAGCCACTGGAGAGGTCTGAGAGGTAAGAAGAAAAAACAGAAAAAAGTAGAAAATAAGAGACTTTTTTTTTTCCTCTGAACAAGTGTCAGTCTCAAATCTACCTGGGAAAAGGAATTTCTGTGGGAGAAACTGAGAAATAAGAATAGAACCATCCTGTATTTTAAAATCCAACATCATTTCTGATTTTTGTCTTGGAGTGGTATTCAGAAATTCTGTGTTATTCAACTTTCTATCGCTATAACAAAGACCTGAGATAATCCACCCTTCTTTGAGAACGTTTGGGCTGAGGATGTAATTCAGTGGTAGAAAACTTGCCTCATATTCTTGAGGCTCTGGGTTTAGTACTCAGCACTGTCCATTAAGATGAAATGTTTATTTTGGTTTATAGTTTTGAAAGATCTAGTCCACGATCAGGAGACTCCCTTTGCTTTTGGGCCTGTAGCAAGGCAGCATATCATGGCAAGAATGAGTGACAGAGAAAACCATTCACCTTATACTTCAGGAGCAAAGAGAATGAGGAGGGGTCTGGGGCACCATAATCCCTTTCCCAGGCCAATTGCCAGTCACCTACACACTTTCCACAGGACTCCAAGTCCTAAAAGCTCCACTATCCCCTGATACAGTAGTGGCCCCTGGAGACCAATCTGCTGAAACAGGGACATTTGAGGTACACTTATGATCCACCAAACTATAGCAAACTCCTTCCAAACACATCACACAGATTTTGCCTACCTATGTCATTAGGTGTCCTGTGAGAGAGCTAAAACAGGAGGCAGTGGTCACATAATGAGCTTCTTGAAATAAGAGGTTTTTGCAGAAAGAGCAGTGACTAGCAATGTTAAGTTCCAAAAGTCGGTCATGGAAGTTAGACACTACAGTGTGTGTTACGCCCTCCTGAAAAAACTTGAAGGTGCGTTTAAGAATTGAAAAGTCAGGGGCTGGGAGTTTGGCTCAGAGACTTAAGCGCCTGTCTGGCAGGCGCGAGGTTGTGAGTTTGATCCCCGGTGCCACAAAAAAAAAAAAAAAAAAGGAACTGAAAAGTCAGTTTAGATCCCCTAATTTAAAAGCTGAAATTCCTGAAAATGTTAATGACAGAACTGAAGATGGAGATAGTGAGGGAGAAGCTGAAGTTTACATGATTGCTGTAGATGAAAGCAATGAGCAGAGATGGGAGCGGGAATGGTACAAGTTTAAAAGGACTGGCATTTGTAAAAAGGAAGGGTGGTGGCTCTATACCAGCAATCGAAATCCAGTCTGACCTATGCGCTTCCTAACCTTGACATCATGAGGAGTGACAGGGAAGATAGCATCTCCGTGATAGATTTTTCCAGAAAACAGAATGCTTAGGAGGCTACCAGATTTCAGTAAAAGTAACTTAGTAAATAGTGTATTCAGAGAGGAGACTGATGGTATAAATGGATTTACTATCAAGGAGTGGGAGTTTTAGAAGTGTTGTGGGGAAGGAAGAATACATGGGGAGACTGCTTCCATTAATGGAGGAACTGAAAGCTTCAGTGGAAATGAACAGATCAGGAATAACAGGCAATACCTGTCACTGAGTACACAGATACAAGGCAGGATGGCACATCTAGCAGTGGAAATGCTTGGGTGGACAAGTTCTTGTCAATGAAAACTAACTGATCTACACCTAGCAGGTTGTTACCATGGTAATCTATTAGTCTCCTCAAGTTGCCTGAATTCATAATACGCCTTTGGTTTCAGTTAGTTTTAACTGAAGTTAGTAACATTGGTTGTTGGATACCACTAACATTTACAACAGACAATATAATAGCCTTTCCAGTAATCCAATTGTTTGTCTCTTTTAAGGATACCTAAACCAGGGGCAGTGGGCTCTGTATGTAATTCTAGAACTTTGAGAGGCTGAAGCCTGAGGATTGCAAGGTCAAGTTCAGCTGAGGCAACTTAGTAAGACATTGTTTCAAAAAACATTTTAAAGGGATGATGGTGTGGCTCAGTATGAAGGGCTTTGGTTCACTCTCTAGTATTGAGATATATATATATGGCATGTGAACTTTTATTTTTATTTTATTTTATTTTTGGTACTGGAGAGTGAACCCAAGGCTTTCACATTGAACTACAGCACCATCCCATTTTGCTTTTTTATTTTGAAGCAGGGCAAAAGTCACTAGATTGCTAAGACTGAGCTCAAACTTGCAATTACCTTGCTTCAGCTTCCCAGAGGACTGACATTACAGGCATGTGCCGTATACCACATGACTAAAATCTGTAAAACTTAGATTACAACATCCAGCATGACAACTTTTGTTGGCACTTTTGTGAGAGAAGGGAATGAAAAGAATCCAATATATAGATTAATACTAAGTCCAAAGAGGTAAAATTTATACCAGAGGAATGCAGGTATATTTCATGAAAGAACTGAACAGATGGAGAGAACTGAATAGATTTCCAATATCAGCAAAAGACTCCCTGAAATAAGATAGGGCACTTGTGTGACACAAGCATCTAAGTTAATCAGAAACACAGACTGAACCTCAAGTGCCCACAGTAGCCATAATTTTTAACCATCAATAATGAAAGAACAACTGACTAGGAGGGCAAGGGGACTCTGACTTCATCATTTACATGCCATCCTTGCTGGTTTTCAAACTTCTATTTATAAGAGCAAAAGGGCAGTACCCTTCTATGAATGGACATGTGCACACGCTATCATGGCTAACCTCAAAATGGAAGGATGAAGTATTATTCTCAGTTGTCTCTGTGATTTATGATCTTCCCTCCAATTTACCTGTAAGTAGGAAACAAATTCCATGAAATAAAATGGTAATTAAGACGTTAATCTTCTTTACTGGGTTTGAGTTTATTTACCAAAGGGAAGTTGTAGAAATAAGATTATATTATTCCTGGGCTATAGTTAGTATATTACGATGAATCTTCTAGGAGTAATGAGGTGAAACTTAAGAAAATTTCAACCTACATTTGAAGACTTTTTCACTTCATTATTCTTGCTTTTTCCCTTGAGTGCCTCACAAAAGATGTGGGTCCCCCTCCCCTCCGCCATTGTTCCATTTTAGATGTAGTCTACAATAATAAGTAGAAATTGGAGGCCTGATATAAATGGTCTTTTCTCAGAAGAGGATAGGCTTTTGTTTGCCCAATGCATAGCCCTTTTATCCTCTTACTGCCAATCTAGGAACCTCACTGAATGAAGTCCATTTTAAATGAAAAACGTTCAGAAATTACAATATGTGGTCTATAGTTTATTTTTCTCTATTGTTTTCCTGTTAGACATCACCACCATAATTTAAATTTCCTTATTTAAATAATTATTGATTTCAAGGCTTCACCATTAAGAATTTCATTTAATTCATAAATTAATTCCCTGACTTGGCAGAACAGGGTGTATATATATATATAATTTTCCTATTATAAAAAGTAAGAAATTGATTTTTTAATGTTTAAAGGATTTAACCACTTCAAAGTGTTAAAACTCAAAATCAAATCATCTGAAATTAAACATAGGACTCTGTACTAAATCACAAGACTTTCTCATGGTAATATCTAAATGATCTTTACTGTCATCCATAGGATGGTGACTCCACCTGCAGAATGCAAGGCTTACAGGGTCAGGGTGGCTTCTGCCCACATTTTGAAGGAAGACTTGGTGAGTTAGGCAAGGCACCCATGAGAAAGCAGTGCCAGAAGCTATGGGAATGAAGTTCAAGGAGACCCCAGGACCTCAGAGACAGCAGGGATATGGAACACATGCCAAGAAAAACTTCAGCCTATGAGCATAGCCAGCACAAAACAGAGACTTACAATCAACAAGGCTCTAAGGATGTGGTGACCCAAGCTCTCTGGACTTTACATATCACCCAAGTGTGCTCTAGATGCCAGACATGAAGCTATAGGACTTAGTGTTTGCCTTGTTGGGGTTTGCTCCTATTTTTTTCTAACCCCATTCCACCCTTTTGGATGGTATTGTTCACTCTGTTCCATCATACTTTAGGATTATGCAATTTTTCTTTTAAGGTTTACAGAAGTTTGCAGCAAAGTTTGTCTTGAAAGTTTGTCTTGAGTCTCAGAAAAGATTTTGAAAAATTCTGGAATGTTGAGACTTTGGGGAAGAAATTATTGTGTCTTTGGTTTTACCCAAGATAGTCATGTATGGTATATTTGATAGTATTAACTTATTGTGTTTATTTGGTATTGTTAAGGATATGCATCAGGTGTCAAGCTGAGAAGGGGGAAGACGTGATGGTTCTGTCAACTTGATCAGCTTGAGAGTCACCCAGGAGGGTAGTAAAGCACACTGCTGAGCATGTCTGGGTGGGTCATGGATGTGTAGCCTTAGGTACTATATGTATTTCCTGGTCCTTTCTCTGTCATTGCTTCCCTGCTCTGCTTCTCAGATGCCATGAACTAAAAGCTTCATTCTTCCATGACCTTCTGCCATGAGGTTTCTGCCCTGGAGCTGTCCAGCTTGGTACTGAATCCTCTGAAACCCTGAGGCAAATTAAACCTTTCCTCCTTTAACTTGTGAATGTCTGGCATTGCATCCTAGCAACAGAAAATCTGACTAATACAAATGCTAAATTAAGATAGAAAGTATTGTGCCCTATATAGTAACACAGATATAACTGGAAAATTTTGAATAAGCAGTTTATTATATTTCCCATTTTGAAAGTCAGGTAGAATCTGAATAAGGAGACAAATCCACTCCCCAATGTTGTATTAAAACCTTTTAGTTTTGAGCTAGTAAGTAAATAAATTTGCCAGCTAGGATGAAAACAGTGAATTTTCAAAACTAGAGATGAGTGCTTCTATTAGAAGGAGCTATTAATTTACTGCCTGAACTGATATTCCTTTTCCTCACATCAGAAATTCAGGATGGTTGGTATATATGATCACTGTTCACTGATACTCAGTTCTCTTGTTGATACCAGTTCAGGGCATGTAAAAACAATATACATTCCTGCTTCTGAGACATTAAATATGGCAAAAATGATAGGTGTCTTTCCAGAAAAAAGCATTTAACTGGTGATATTTAATTCTTCATCTTGATTTAGGCATCAGAAAATTATTTGTTGGGGAGAGATGTTCAACACTGTGTTTTCTAGGATCAGAGTGGACTTTGTACAATAGACAAGTAAACCTTTGTGTTGTAAGCTACTGAAATTGTAAATAGTAAATTATTTGTTCGTGTACCCCAACCTAATCCATGTCGACTAAAACAGTTATTTGTACTAAGATTGGATGCCACCATGACAAAAACTTTAAGATATATGGCTTAGGCTTAGTGGTTGATCATGCAGGGGATGAGGGCTGCAAATGGCCATCCACTATGGAGGCTCTAAAATGATAATCAGTCATGTACAGTGGCAAACTATTCATTAATATTATCATTTATGATAATATATAAAAGATATCTTATGCAAAATAAACTTGTGGTTCTCGAAAACCTACATAGAGTCTACAAGTTGATCTTGGCTACAAATGACAAGGTGTTATAAAAAAAGAAAAATATAATTGCAGAAAATAAAAGACTGGTCTTTGGTCAGGATTAAAAATAAAAAAAAAATAGAAGTATATAGTGGGAAACCAGTAGAGTTAGAAAAGCAATTCCATCTCAGTGACAAAAGAGTAAAAATTAAAATTGAGACTGACCTTTTGTCAAACAGGAAAGTAGGATCTAAATGTAAGGTGAGAATCAAATCAAAGTACAGCTACCACATCTTTTTAAAACCTGGCAATGGATTAACATGAATCAGATATGATTAAAGGAAGAACATCCCATCCATCCTTTCAACTGGGCAAAATTAGCTAAGAAACAGAGATTAGATAGTCAACTCTACCACTGAATTTCAATAGATGTGGACAAGCAATACAAATACAGAAAGGGATGTCTGAAAAGGAGAGTGAGAAAGGGAGATACAGAGATGGGGGAGGGAGAATATTTCAGAAACTAAATTTCTGGAAAAAAAATCTTGTGCATGTGAAATTTATATATGGAACTTTGCAGAATGAATAAATAAGAAGTCTATAAAACTGTTGAGAGAATTTCACTGCCAAAGGAAATCTGTGACTCAACAGAAAAATATTGTGGCTATTTGTGTCATAAAATTACCTTTGGTATTTAACCTTTTTCAGGCAGGCAATGGACTAAGAAAACTGCTTATTCTTTAAGTAGGACTTTTCCCCCAAAGCATATTACAGATGTGACAAAGGAGCATAAAAGATGAATTGAAACTCCAGAGTATGGAGCCCCGAGCCACCAAGAGCAATAGACTGGGAATGTCCTCTCAGGGGACAGAAGTGAGGCTTCGTGGAAGAACTTTCCCCAGCCAGCATAAGGGCTTCTCACAAGGTCGTCTGGAAACTTGCCTATACCACCCCAGGACTATGAGTTTCATAATCAGTCTTATTCCTTCATAATATATTGACTGTGAGGGGGAGAAAATAACTTTTGTTTTTAGTTTGCATGTCCCCATACCAAGAGGAGTCACATCTTTATTTGACATCACACTATGCAGAGATCCTGGACTCTGTGCTAGATAAAGAGCTTGTACAAGACTTTTGGAGTAATTTTCTTATGGAATGGTTGAGTGTAGGACTGAGACAGAAGAAAAGAAAGAACACTGGGTTATGAGAAGAGTTATCTATAGTAGAATTCACAACTGTTTATGAATATGAGTGTTTTTTCTTTTTAGGTTCACAAGAGAATTGTATTCTCTTACAGAAGTCTTGTTGTTGGGCTAGGACTTCTTTTGGCTAATTGCATTCAAGCAGAAATGATAAACGTCGCTTCTGAGTAGAAGCATTTAATTGAAAGCATGTGATTCTCTAACTCCTACTACCTTCTCTGACAATTTTGGAAGCATGTATTCATGAAGAGCTTCCACACTAAGCAATCAAGGGGAAGATCACTGTCTTGTAGAGTCCCTAGATCCACAAGAAACAGATACAAGTGAGAAATAGTTTGTTTCTGCAGCATGTTAGTCCATCTTTTCTAAAGAACTGCTGTATTTAAAAGAAATTATCTAATCAATAATCTGACAAACTGTAGTTTTAATCCAATGCTCAGTACTTAGAAAGGTACATTGTTTCACGTCAGGTCAAATAGCTAAATTTTAAAAAGAAGAATTTCATTCTAAATCCTTTTACTAAACTGCCTACCTCTCCTCAAAAATAGAAAAAAAAAGTGTAAGACTAATCTTTTTTAGTGATTTTTTAAGAGAGCATGCTTAGAACTTAAATGTTATTAAAGTCTACTTTTCAGCATGAATTCATCCACCTCAAACCTCAGGCATTTTACTTGATCCGATGAGTAACAAAGTTCTGTAGACCAAGAAAATTACTTAGCTATAAAATATGTGAGAAATACTTTGACAGTTCTGCCTATCTTGTTCCCCCTAGCTATAAAATGTATTTCTTTTCCTCCCCAACTCTGCTGTCACTTTGAAAAACATCCAATAAATTGGCCATACCTATCGTAGTTACCCATAGGCAAAAGAGAAGCAGGGAGAAGTAAAAAAGAAAAAGAGAGACTATATCATGAATTGAGCAAATTTGGGGTTGTCAGAATGTCCTGCTTCAAAAAGAGCAAATTCCACAGGAGTCTGTTGGCTACAAAACTCTCCACAATCGTTTGTTACAGATATTTTACCTGGCACTGCTTTGCTTAAACCAAGAGATGAGATAATTATCCTCAGCATATCTGTGGGCATAATCAATGGTACATGTTTTAGTTACAGTGCTGGGAGCCACCAGCAGTTACCTGCTAGTAAAGATTTTCAGGATCTGCCAGTGGTAAACCAAGTGTGCTCCCAGCAGATGAGCATTTACATCTTTAAGGACAGCCTCATCTTGAAGGCTCACATATGGATCACAAATTGCCAGGCATTCCTGTGTATACCCGGTCCAGGGCGGACCATACAGAATCACATCCCAGTCCTTTGATTATGTACTGTCTTGTCCTGTCTGGGTGACTTTTCAGAAGCTGACAGAGCTTTTACAATTTAATTGGTGTTGACACCTTTTGAAGCCATGCCTTGAGGCACTGAGGGTCATTGTCTGCTTTCTCTGCCTCTCTCCAATGCCTCCACTTGGCTACCTCACAGCCTGTGGTGCCTGGCTGGCCCCTGCTCTCTTTATTCATGTTCAGACTTGTTCTGGGTCCTGTTACAAGAGCCCTTGTTAAATGCCCAGCAGGCAGCAGTGAATGGAGATTTTGACTATGTGGGATTTGAGGCCTCTGGCAATAATGGAGAATAAAATAAATATAAAAGTATCCCTGTTGTGGACTGTGTTGTTATCACCAAAGATTTATTCCAGAGGACCTCAGACCTGAGTAACTTTCTGTGCATGCTCGGCATGCTCACGGCGGCAGGCCTTACAATTAGTTTTCTGCTTTCCACTCTTGGCATTCTCTAACTCTGAGTTTTCCTCTATCATTATTTCCAATTTGGTATCTTCTTTCTCCTTTTAGCAAAGTTGTCTCTTAGCAGTTGTAGGGATATCATTATGATTCTGACTGGCCCTCCAACTTTGTTATTTTGAGTTTAAGAATGAGGGGAAAAAATGGAGTAAACTTTACATTCTTTTCAGGTTCATTTCTGAAAAGAATGGCTCGCCACTCCCACCCCCAAGAGTCAGGTTTAAAAGTCAATTTAGTTCTTAGGTCCTAAGGAGTGACAGGAGGAGTAGTTGCCATCTTTTTATAGAGCTTTGCTAAATTTGCTCTATTTACAAAATCAAGATTTCCAGAGTCAAAGTTATTAACTGCCTATAAACTTGCAGACTATCAAGAAAACTCCTTGCTCACAAACCTCATTAAAGATATTCTTTCTACAAAAGTGTTAAGATATCTGGAAAGGTTTTCATTTCACCTTACGTGACTGTCAAGTTTATATGGTCCATTATAAATGTAATAAACCAGATGTTTGATTTTTTGAAATAGATTTTTAAAAGACTATCACCTTCCGTGTTAGGTTGCCATTCTAAAAAACAAAATATATCACACGGACAAAGTGCATTCTAGAAATATTGAGGTAGATGGACTATATAAAGCCTTGTATTAAGTGCTCATTTATGGCATAATTTATCTGCTGACTTCCCAGGTCATTAAAATAATCAGGTCATAAACAAATAAAAATATAAGCATTATCACTAATAATTTGCCAGTGAATTATATAATGATTTTCCTCCAAATGTGAACACATTAATAGAAAATTCTTAGCAGACACATTTGCTGTTCAATGTCGTATCAACAACACAAGATTTAAATAAACAGCCTTTGTTTCACAAGAAATAATTAACCTTCTTCAAAATTAAAGAGACAGCTAAAAAATGAATCAAAATAATTAGAAAGGTTAACTTAACTGGGTGAAGAAACATGTGGAGGGTGGATTCACCTTCCCACCTGTGAAAAGCTCTTACGAATGAAAACTACCCTATTTTTCTTCCAATAGTTCTACCAGAATTACTGATGAAAGTATTTCCAGTTATTCTTAGTAGCAAGGAGAAATTTAAAAGCAACAGTAAAATCTCTTGCAGTGAGAAGCAGAAATAGTGTTAGCATTTATGGGCTGAAGGGGAACGTGAGTCAAGCTGTCAACCTTCTGCCATAATCAGGTATGGACAAGACAGGGAAGAGCCACATTTCTTAACATGTATGATGGGGCCAGAACTCCCACAGCCTACTATCAGTTTCTTCATCTAATAAAGAGGAACACCAGATCAATCTTCCTGGGTAGTTGTAAGTGGTGAGTAGAAAACAGATGTGTCAGAATCTGTTACATAGCACTGGAATCTTGCATCTTTTTTTGGTCTGGATTCTGTATTCTTTGTCTGTTGGTATTCTGAAATGTGAAACAGTGTTTTAGCCTTTGTGTCCTGGAAGCATTCATGTGTCCAGGTATTAAAAATTTTAAACACTACTCTGGAGCTGGAGAAAACATCAGGACATCACAAAATTAGGATCCCAGATTGTACATCAATCAATTTATTTATTTTGGGAAAAATGTTTAGGCATTTCTTCACAAGTAGAACCATAAACTTTCGTCATGATGAAACTTAAAGAAAAATGAATTTCCAGTGAAGAAAAAGTGTTAAAATGTCAGACGAACAATTCTAAATGATAAAACATTTGTCAGTTACTATTGAGGGACATATCCCATATGTCTGACAGTAGGATCATGTGTAAATAAGTCAAACCAATAGGACTCCTTACATGGTCCCAGCTCCAACATAAGTAGCAATGTTGTGCCATTTATACATACATTCATCATACTTCTTTTAATGCCTATTTCTGGATCTTGTACTTTTGTATATAAAAAGACATAAAATATATTTTAGGCCCTTACATTTACAACCTAGTAAGCACCTTCACCTAGTTCATCTGTACTGAATTCCACTAAAGTATCTATCAAAATTACTACAATGCTTTACTGACTTTCTTTGCTTAATAATCTACCTCATCACTAGATTGTAAAGATCATGGTGAGCTGAGGGCACGCTTTATCCATTTTTGCCTCACAAGGATGTTAGCAGTGACTAGTGAGTATTCAATGAATGTATGTAAAATGAATATGAATGAATGAATGAACAAATAAATGAATAGAAAGCAAAGATGATGCCACAACTACTACTTTGAGTTACTCAGAATGGTGATGCATCATAATTATTAGATGTCAGAGAGCTGTCCCTCAGTAACACTAAGGTGGTTCATACCGCAATGTGAACACCCTATGTATTATTTTACATTCATTGTCTGTAAGTAACACACAAGCAGAAACCTTGCCACTCACATTCTTTACCTTACTCTTAGTACCTAGCTTAGTGACTGTCATGTAGAAGGAGCTAAATGAATACATGTTAAGTAAATTAATAGGTAGGAAGCCAACATTTGAGAACCTCTTCTAGAATAATTAGAAAGAATGTAATTATATGTGTGTAGAATTTGAGATCAAAGTAGCACAGTCAAGTAAAAATACCATGAAAGTTCCTGGGAGGTTGCTTCTGTAACTAAGAGTTCAGAGTTGGAGTTCTGAATAAATAAAATTGGGAGTCATTTTCTGTTAGGTTCAGGACCTGACTCACAGCAAACATTAAATAAGTGTTTGTTGAAAAGTTGCCAAGGGCAGACTTTTCAACAAAGAGGAAGGGATCAGGAGAGAAACTTTTATTTCACAATGTCACACTTCTTGGTACCTGGGATCAAACTCACAGCCTCATGCCTGCCAGGCAGGCACTTAAGCTCCTAAACCAAATTCCTGGCCCTATTTTTTTGAGGCAGGGTCACACTATGTAGTTCAGGATGGCCTTGCACTCATGCTGTAGCCCAAGCCAGCCTCAAACTCACAACATGCCTCCTACCTCAGCCTCCCGAGCACTGGGATTGAAGGCATGCAGCACTATGCTCGGTTATTGTCACACTTCTTTGTTACTATTGACAACATTAGATTTTTTGCTGAAACCTAAATAAACAGTAAATTTGAGTTTGCCTTCCATAATAAATTAAATCAAGATATTTTCATATATACAATATATGCAACTAATTCTTAATCTTTTAAAAATTATGCTCTAATGACTTTAAAATAATCACTTGTGGTGATGAATACTTTGCCTAAATTTGTTAAAATCACCATTCAGTGGTGGTTACTTATTTGCATAATTATCATCAGAAGTCAAGTCTCAGGGATTGGCATATATCTCTCCTCAAGATGAAGATCTTCATTCTCCCTCTCTGATTGCTGTATTATAGGTAGTCAAAATGAGAAATGTCTTTTCATTTCACTTCTGTAATGTTACACTGGAGTATTATAAAGTTGCAGAGTAAGAAGGAAACTAAAAGAAAGCTTCGTGTAACCTCTTTATTTTACAAAGTAGACATTTAAGTTAAAGGAAGAAAATAATCATTTTTGCCAATTTCTCAGAGTACTTTCTGTATGTTGTTGTAAACTGAAAATAAAATAGCTCAATAGATTTTTCTTTTTTGCTTCAGTTGCTAAGACCTTAAAGCTTCACGGTCTGCATGTGGTTCTTATGAACATGTGGGCATAGTGTGTTCCCAGTGTACTACATCCCATTCTTGAGTAAAAACTTCTATTCCAAGTTGTGACTTAACAAACAAGCCACTTCAAAAAAGGAACCAATGTAACTAAGGAATTTTTTAAAGCAATAATTTCTCATAAAATAATTGTATTTAGCAACTCAACTTTAGAACATGCTTTTGTCTTTGCCGCCAGTGGTGGTTCAGAAATAGATTTAGAAAAATATTAAAAGTCACAATATCTTTTGAAGATTGGTATAAATAAAAGGAATAAAAATTTTACTTAAAATGTACTATTAATATGCTGTTAATGGGGGCCATGCTCTGAAAACATTTCTCTCCAAAATAACCAAGAAAGATTAGACAACATATGTTATTTGTTAGAAAAATATCAACAATAACTGTACTGCCTAAGTGAAGTTAGGACATCAGCCAGAAAACATATTATTTATTCTTAGTATCTAAAGAGACTTTAGCCCCAAAGCTAGTGCAAACAATGTATGACTATTTGTCAGGAGGGGAGGATAGGTACATATTCTCTTGAAACAATGTCAACCAGTACACTCAAACTCCCCGGAGATCAACCAGCAAGCTTAACAAAGGTTCAATGCCCAGTTTTCACCTAACTTTTCTAGTCAAGTTTCCTCATTTTTAAAATGGAAATATTAATAGTATCTAGTTCATCAAATTCCACTAGTAGTCAATAAACACATAATCTCTAAATGCTGTCTATATAGTACCTCTAATTACTGTCATTGTTCTTTATTATCATTTATGCAATAGGCACTGAGAATAAATAGGGCGACCATAGTACAGATTATGGTCTTTGACTTAAAAAGAAAGATAGTGAAAACCAAAATAAAGAATTATATTAGGTCTATCCTAGAAGATGATACTTCTGATTTTTTAAAAAAAAATAAACTCAATGTAATACATTTAGCTAATGTAATTGAACTTTAGAAATACAGATTTTTGAAGGGTTCATGTCTCACACAGGGTTAGTAACTGGTGTTGCCCAAGGAAAGTGGATCTTATACTGAAAGTGATAAATAATACTGAGCTATGGTTTCGTTCTTTGCTAGATATCATTTTAGTCTGAATTTTCAAGAAGTTGATTTACTCGAACAAGTTCCATTGGTGCTAAAGTATTCAAGTCAGATTTTCATTTAATGGACACAATAAAAGATATTTATCTTCTGTACACCTTGATGTTTCATAGTTAAAATTATGTTACTATTCTATATGTCCATATTGCTTGTAAGAATATACTTGTTTAAATAACAAACACTTCTGAAAGTAAATAATGACTTGGCATTAAAAAGGGTCACAATTTGTAAATATCTCATAACACTCAGGCAATCTATGGCACTAGGGCTAGAGAGAGAACCTGACATCTTCACCCTTTGAAGAGCAGGCCAGAAAATATTCATGGTATATTCTAAACCCTCTGTCACAATTATTAAGTATAACCAATGGTTATTGAATATCTAATATGCCAGGGCATAGCTGTAATTAAACTAAGACCCAGTTTTCATGAGATTACATTACAATTAGGAACAACATAAATTATGAAGTACAGAAAATTGTGTAAATAATCCAGAATTTTCACTACTGAGTACATATCCAAGGGAAATGAAATCGTATATGAAAGATATCTTCACTCCTATGTTTATTGAAGCATTATTCACAACAGTTAAGATATGAAATTAAATGACATACCCAAGTGGTAGATGAGTAAGAAATGTGTGGTTTATATGCAGAATTATATATTATTCAGTTATAAAAAGAAGGAAATCCTGTCACTTGTTACAAAATGGGTGAACCTAGAGAATTTTATGTTAAGTGAAATAATCCAGGCACATAAATTCACACAGCACATGCTCTTACTCGTAAATGGAATCTAAAATAGTTGCTCTCATGAAAGCAGGGAGTAGAGCGATGACTACCAGGGGCTGGGGTGGTGGAGGCAAGGGAATTGAGAAGATATTGTTCAAAGGTCACAAAATTTCAGTTATATAAAATAAGTTCAAGAGATCTATTGTACAAAATGGTGACTACAGGTAATAATGAAACTAATTGTATTCTTCAAAAGTGCCTGAAGTGTAGATTTTAAGTGTTATCACCACAAAGATATACAACATAATGAATATATTGACCGATGTGGTTTGACCATTCTTCAGTGTTGTTTGTTTCAAAATGTTATGTTGTACATAAAAATATATACACTTTTATCTGTCAAAAGAAAGAAATATTGTCTCACATTTCTCTTTTACTTATGAGTTACTATTACTATTAGTAAATATCAGTTACTATTACTATTACTACTAGTTACTATGAGTTACCATTAGTAACTATGAGTTGTTTTCCATTGAAAGACAACTTGCATGTTCTACTCTCCAAGTGATTTCTCCATTTTGTATTTTGTAAAGATTATTCAATCTGTAGCATGAGATAAAGTCTATAGAGGTAAGAGAGAAATGTTTAAACCAAGGTGGTGAGGATAGAAAGGAAGAGACAGAATTGAAAATTGATGGAGATTAAAATTACTTGTTACAGGGAAAATGATTGAATATGGTTATTGAGGAAGAGAAAGTTGTCTACACTGAGTCACTGCATAAATTGTGACACTAAGGTCTAATGTAAAAAATATGAAATTGCTATAAAAAAATAAAAGATTTAGTTTTGAAGTTCATAGCATTCAATGTATGGTATGGTTTGTGTCTAGACGTCCCCCTCAAAGCCTCATGTGGCCATAGGACTACTTACTGGCTGAATCTAGAGTGTATGATTGATTTGTAGTGCAATTCTGGGATTAAGGGTGCTGGAATTCAGGGTGGATAATTGCTGAATCAGTCCACTGACTGGATTGGCACCACCCTAATCCTGATGAAACTGCATATAATACGAAGGACAGAAAGAAGCTTGCCTCTCTCTTCCTCCCTTGTTGCTTTTGCTGTCTTCTTCCTACCATGAATTGCTCTCCTCTGTGAAACTGCCCTGCTTTGAAGCCAGCCGATTATGAACTGAAACCTCTACAAACTGTGAGCTAAATAGCCTTTTCCCCTTTGATTTTTGGTATCGGATATTTTGTATCAGCAAGCGAAAACTAAATAAGATAATGTATCTTTAGGACATTTTATAAGAGATTCCCAGTTTACAGCTGGCAGTTGGCAGAAAACAGGTAAGTATTAGAGATACACTTTTCAGAATCATCAGTAAGTTAATGACTTAAAGTCTTGGGAATGAACAAGAGCTTTCAGAAGCTTTTGTCTTCATCATACAACCCTTTCAACATTGCTTTACTTCATATTTCTTTGGGTTTGTCTTACCTTATTTTATGAATCACTTTTAATTTCTTCATGGTTCCCTCATGAGTTAAATAAATCCTTAACATGGTCTCCTTTCCTGCCTGTATAAGGTCATGGTTTGACTTTCTCTAACATTATCTTTTAACTTCTCTGTTTAAAATTTAGAGTCTAGGGCCAGGGATTTAGTTCGGTGGCTCAAGTGCTTGCCTGGTAAGTGTGAGGCCATGAGTTCAATCCCCAGTACTAAAAAATAACTAACTAATAAATAAATTAATTAAACAAAATAAAATCTAGAGTCTCCCCAAATGTGTACAGGATAAAATCCAAACTCCTTACCATGGCAACCATGGCCTTTGATAAGCTACTTTCTATCTAAACCCAGCTGTCTCTTCTGCTACCTGCAGCATATGCTCCAGCTAAACTACTTCCCAAGCTTTGATAATATTACATTGTACCATGATTTCCCCATATTGTTCCTTTGCTTTGGGTCTGTGCAGTGCCTGTTGTTATGGCATTTCTCTTTGTAGTTCTGATTCAATGAAATGCTTACACTTGGAAGAACTGTGCTGAGTTTACCACTAAAATCTTCATTTTTATCCCAATTTTCGGTCTACAAAGACCACTTATTGAACATCTGCATGAGAGATAATCCTGCTGCAATAAGTGATACATAGCCCTGGTTCACAAAGAGCTCACAGTTTCCTTGAAGGCGAGATTCAAATCATGTTCTTGTCAAAAGATCAATTATTACCAAAGAACTATGCCTTACATTGTCATTTTCTTTCTTTTTCATTTGTTGGTGTCACTAATTTACCTTTCTGACAATAAATGGCTATACTGAATAGCCATTTTCAATCATTCTCCTCACCCACAAGGACACACTTTTGACCACAAGTATAAGTTCCAAAGCAATCATGTCCAACTTGGGTTTAGCTGCACATGTCATTTGCAGACTAAAGAATGGGTCTGCTTATTTGAAGGGTTAAAACATCTGAACTAGCTCGGCTTCTTCCTTTCCTCACATCCTTTCTCAGAGGACTACAAGTTCCCAAAATACATAATCTGCTAAAATAGCTTATCAACTTAATTAATTAATGGTTAGATGGATAGGTGAATTAATATGAATCAAACTCAGTGTTGGGTATAGGTCTAACATTTTATATTCTCTATAATGTGTTGTTAGACCAACCAAGATGAATGAATCTCCATGGAGCCACCACACATTACTGACTTTCTGAGTTACAGTCAAATGAAATGCCAAGATTTTTAGTTCCCTCCCCAACCTGAGCACTTTAATTAGCATCAAACAAGATCACCTTCTTTCTTTTATTTGCACATGTCACTTACCTTTGCATTTGACTGGTTCAATTTCATCTCACGGTTTTCATTCAATGCATGTTTTGCACTTGGTCTTTTAAAAATTTGTTTTTATATCTCTATTCCCTCATTTAATAAGTCATAGGAAGTTGAGTTGAAGAATAAAACTATCTATACAGCTATCTGTATCAATATGGCTTTACTATATTACTGACTACACTAACATAACTTTAACATTGTGGGAATTTCTTTTCCCAGAAGATAAATTTCAAACAAGTTTATTGAGCAAACTTGCTAATGATGCATTAACTTTTCAATAATCTGCATCAGCTACAGTTTATACCCCAGAATTCTTCAAACCTTTGCCTCAAAATCCCTGTCTTTTTCTATTCACCAGTCATAAGTGATGATAGTCCCCACTAAGTGTTTGCTAAGCCCCTGTATGAAAAGACTTCCCTCATGCCAGACCTCTACATCTCACAAAAGTCCCAGTTTTACCCTCTTCTCTCTAATGCATTGCTCTGTGCAGGTAGAGCTGTATTTGCCTGACCTGAGAAGAAACTCAGAGTTGTATTATCACACATTGCTCTGGTGATAATGTATGGAGCCAGCATCTGACAGCTCAATCCTGATATAGTTATTAGAGGCAAACATGGAATAAGGGGAAATCAGTTCACTTGCATGGATGATAAGGTAACTGAATCCTTTCCCACAATGAGAAGACAGCAATGTTGCTACAAAGTCTTCCTCATACCCACAAACCAGTAACCCTAATTCCCAGTGCTTCATCTTTTTTACAGTTAAGAATCATGATTTCTACAGATGCTTTTGTAATGGTTAAAAGCACCCATAAATAGATAGAATGATAATATTTCAGGGTAGAATTACAATTAAATGAGTTAATAGGTCTCAAGTGCTTAGAAAATGCCAACACACAGCAGTGCTTAATATATTGTAAAAAAAAAATTCTATCTTAATTCAAGGCATTAGTAAAAATGATGACAAAGACTAGAAGAGTACAAGAATTTAGTAATGTTACAAAAGCTCCCAACCTCTTCCTGTTTGATAAAAATCTGCTAGTCAACAATCTTCCTGGTATAGTGTTCAACACATTGTGAATTTAAATGACCGTACTATAATTTGGTCTGTGTTTCCCTACCTTAGTAACCAAAATATTTTGAGAAACATAATGTCAAAAGTTTTTTTTCTAACTTTTAAATGTCATAATCCTATCAAAAAAGATAAACATGGTTTGTTGGTAAATTTGTTCTTATTTACTTATTTTTACATTAACCTGCAGGTTTGAAAATCTCGAAGGAGGCAGGGTATACTGTTGGAATGGGAAACGTTTAGACAGTGGGTGAACGGAGTCATGTACACTGGGACCTGTGTCCTTTTGGTATTAGGGAGTGGGAAGTCTTCCTGTAGAAGTTGAGAAGTCACAAAGTCAGACATCAACTTCTTCACAAACATTGGAGATAGCAGTTAGAACATCATGTTTTCCTTTTCAAAATGGGGAGTCAGGAGAGAGACACCAGATCAGCATTCATCAGAATTCTTGTGTTTCTATATTTGTCTGAAGGCCCAAAGGCAAGAGATCACCAGCCTGACCCATGGATTTGTAAGATTCGTTGCACCATCTTGGGGCTGGGATTTCAGCCGGGGCTCACTTTACGCCTGTCTCCAGTGACTTTCACACAATCTCTGAAGTTTACTTCTTTCAGGCTGTTTCCAAAAAGGGGGGGGAAATGTAGAAAAAATGCAGAAAGTCCCAGGAAGTTCACATAGCCTGCAGGAGGCAGGTGAATTACACACGCAAACTCACAGTCTTTGTTGTACATCGCAAGAAAATGTGATGACATTTCTAGTGAGATGTCATCACAGAGATGACCTGCTTATTTCCATTTCATTATTCAGACCTCATTGGTCTAATGCTGTGACTACACTTTAAGAAAAGGTAACTATTTTGTTCCTACAGAAAAAATCCACTCCGTTTAGAGTAGCTGCATAAATATTGTGTTGTCTTCACATAATGCTTTTTAAAATATTCTACAATCACAACACACTCAACACATAAGAATCCTCCAACTCCCAAAGACAGAAGTGTTTATTAGGAATATTATGGGTGTTAAAAACACTTTGTAAACCCCAATTCTATCACTTGTTAAAATTAAGGAAATAAGCCCTTCATTTTGAAAAATTTCCACAGCTTTATATTTAAAATATAAATTGAGGCTATGGGATTTATATTTTATTTACCCAAGGCAGAATGAAACTCTCCTGTCTGAAAAACGATTTTTTCTCTGTCTTTCAAGGTTGTTTAATGAACAGAGTAACTTCGCTCCCTTGTGGACCATTTCCTGCTACCACTGTGGGAAATATAAGATAAAGAAGGAAGAGCAAGAAGAGAAAATGGAGTAGAGAAAAGAGAAAGCGGTCCAAAATACAATTGTAATAAAACTACTTTGAATACAACCATGATATAAAATTCAAATCACAATGCAAAACAAATAAAGTTACCAGTTTATGGCACTGTGGGCTAACAACGGCCAGAATTCTCTTGATGGTGCTTCAGACCTCAGCCAACATTTCTTATTACAACCTGGGAAATAAATGCAATATAACCTCTTATCTGCATAACCTTGAAAAAATCTTGTAAGAGAATAATTGAATCTTAGTAGCTAAAATGCTAGGGAGGGAAAATAAAATATTGGGCTTATGTAAACAAATAATCATTTTTCCTGATATTCCTTAAGGATAGCAATTTTTTTTCTTAACAGATTAAATTTCTTCTAATTGTGCATTTTGTTTATAAAATGTTTGGAAATACACAAAATTCATCTATTTTACTTTAATTCATTTATTCTAGCAAGAAAAAAATGAATCAAACTATTACAGTATTGAATTCTAAGTGCATAACTAGGACAGAATTATTTGGTGTGAATATTTTCACTTTTAAAAAAGGCCATGCCTTAGTTTGGCCTATTTGCCTTTGAAATTAAATAAGGATTATTTAGATCACACAGTAGTCTCTCAAGCCTATACATATGAAGGAAAAGTGTATTTGACACGGTGGAGGATTATATTAATGAAATTAATTCAGCCAGCTCCTACTCAAATCATACATGTAATTAAATGAGGTTAACAAAATGAATAGTAAAATTACATGTTTGTATCTACAAATACAGAGAGAGAGTGTGAATGTTTGTAAGATTTATATATCTCAAATTCTTTCCATAAACATTTGGTTGTTTACAATTAAATTTACATATTTTACTAGCAGCAGGAGAGAGTGCTCATTCTACAACATTTCAATAATATCATTTCTATTAAACACTTAGCTGTTTAAAGGTCACCAAATGACACCACTGTTATTTTAACCATAGGTGTTAAATAGATATAGATACATGGGCAGAGTTATATAATGCGGTTTACTGTTTATTTTTAGTGTGACCAATTTAAAACATGCAGAAAAGAATGCAATATATTGAGCTGCCACATACCTGCACCAGGATTAAGCAATTAATTAGCTATCTTTATTTTTAACCTCTAAATGATAGCCTTTTTTTAAGCAATACTATTTTCATAACTCCAGAATTATAGTAATTTCTTAATGTACTCTAATATTTAATTTTCTAATACATTCAATTTTCCTCAATTTCTCAAAAATGTCCATTTGTATTTAGTTTTCTTGATTCAGAATTCAGAATCCACATCTTGTACTCTACTTGGCTGATACACTTCTGTCTCTAAGTCTGTAATAGTCCCCCCTCCTTCTCTCTTTACTCTCTCTCCTTTCCTTCTTTCTCTATTTCTCTCCCTCCCCTCTCTCCCTTCTTCCCTCTCTCCCTCTCTTCCTCCATCTCTTCAATACTTGGGAGTGAACCCAGGACTCTGATAACATGATAGGCAAGAGTTCAGCAACTGAACTACATCCCAGGACTTTTAAAAATTTAATTTTGAGACAGAGTCTCAAGAAGTTGTCCAGGCTTTTCTTGAATTTATGATCCTCCTGCCTCAGCCTCGCAAGTGTCTGGGATGGCAGGCAAACACTTCTGTACTAGTTAGTTCCTTCCTTTTCAAATTAATGCTTCTTTATGAAAAAGTGGTACATTTGTCCTGTGAATTCAGCTGATTCTATCCTCCTGGTGATGTTTAAATTGATTCATTGGATCCCACATTTCCTGTAAACCAGTCATTATATCTAGAAAGTTGATTAGATTCAAGTTGATTTTTTTTGGCAAAAATTACTTCAAAAATTATGCCATTTACTGCTTATTGAATCACATCAAGAGGTTTCTATCATCTGAAGTTTTATTTTGAGTGCTCTGTATTTTATTTTATTTTAGTTTAATATAAATTTGATTTTTTTAATTCAATGTTCTATTTTTATTGTGGCTACCATTCTGCCCCATAAATAAAAAATTTTCTCATCAACTGTTGGTTACCCTTAAAAATAGTCCATGGAGAAGGTAATAGAAATGCTTGAAATTTTCCCTTTGTGTACCGTTTTTCCCATTTGAGTTGTTGGCACAGGAAACACCAAAGTTGATTAACCCGATTTAGTTTTATTTTTGAGAACTTTATAAGATTATGGTCTTTTATATATTTTTAATTGTTAATCGGTATTAAGCATTTTTCTGTCTGATTGTAAAACTCTCCAGTCTTTGGTTAATGAGAATGCCTTCAGATTGGCCCATGTGGTTTTTGTGTTATTTTGTTTCATTTTACTTACATTATCCCAATAGTATTGGATAGCTTTCTTGCTATCAAGCAGGTTTGTTTTGTACACTTCCTGTTCCTGTTTAGGAACAAACCATTTCTGCAAAATCCCTGATTTTTTTAGTATGAGATCATATTAAGGAACTATAATCTTTGAATTACAAATATTAATTGCTATAGGTTTATTACTAATTCTACAAAGTATACAGAAATAAGTATTTTTAATAAAAGGAATCTTTTAATAAAAAGAAAAGCAAATCTTGACTTCATTCTAATATTTCCAACTCATATTATGTAATTATAGAAATTTTACTTACTTTATTTTATATATGCTCTTTATTCTCTTACTCTGAAAACTATGATTCCTAGAAACATTTTGCTATATTTTACCTTATCATGATGCTATTTTCCAAAATAATTGTGCCAACTACTACTAGCAAGTCCTATGATTATAGTATAAGGTTTGTTAATTTTTTTTCTTGGTCTTAAGTTTGTACAGACAAAACACTGTGTTTTAAAATAGCTTGAAATGATTACTCCCCAAGTAGTTTTTCTGGCAATTTGCTATGTAGTTAGGCTCATTTGTTTCAGCTTATTTTTGATTTGGGGAAATTTTTTTGGTTTGTACTTGATTTGATTTTAATTCCATAAAACATTAAATGGTTCCATGTTCAAAGCTATAAAATAAAGTTCAGAGAGCACTCACTTCCCACACTCTACATTTGTGGATAAACAGTTTTATTACCATTGGTTTATTATTTAATTGCTCCTTTTAGAATGAAAATAGTTATAAAGGTTCATATTTTTTCCCCTTCCTATACAAAATAAAACATCCCAGATAGTCTCTTCTGTTTCTTATAAATGCATTTTTATAGTTGCTGTGTTTCAGTCAGAATCCAAGCAAAGTCCACGTGCTGCATTTGGTTGTTGTGGAATTAAGTACTTCTAATGATAAACTTTGCTGGATCTTCATGCATCTATAGTATTCATCTTTCCAACCAGATTCTAAACACTATCAGTACAGTGATCCAGTGCACTTTTTATTATACTTTCTACTCTCAGCTCAATGCTATGTAGGGAGTGCTTCAATCATTCATGTTTACGTATTAATCAAGAACATATTTTAATATCCTGTGATGATACAAAATTAACCAGTCTCTTTCATAACTCTGTAGTTCCCCACACAAATTGTAACACAGTTTACACAACACGTTTCATTTGTTAGTTTACTTCTCTCATTCTCCATTCTAGAAAGTAAAGCTTTTTAAATCTAGAGGTTAAGCACTATTTATCTTTTGTTTTTCAAGGTTTACGAAAGTGCTTGAAATGTAGTAGATATTTACTAGATATCAGCTGAATTAAACTGAATCTATAGCAGCTAAATATCATTACCACTAAGAGTTGTAACCCACTTTTGTTTCATGTTCTCATACTCAGTTCATAAACAGTTTATCGCTATTTTTCAGTTTCACATTTCATATTCTGTGAAATGTGGAAGAATAATAGATTTGAAGTGAAAACTTTAAAAAAAATGTTACCTTCCTCAGGAAAGTAATTTAGAGAAAACAGTGCTTGAATTGTCTAATGGAGACTTCTAATAAGAAGACAGTTTGGCCACGTCTGCAATCTGAAATACCTCTACTCACTAAACAATCTGTATCTTCAAAATACATCTCAAATTCTACTTACATTTACATTTAACTCAACATTTTGTTATATTTTATCTGACATCATTTATTATCTATTCCAAATGCCTCATAATAACGAATTAATAAACTTAAGTGGTTATTTTTTATTATTTTTAAATTAGATTTTGCTAAATTGCCCTGACAGGACTCAAATCAGGAATTACCCTACCTCTCCCTTGCTCTTTCTTTTAGCACTGCTATTCTATCATCCTTTAACCCTGGTTTACAGTAGCATTTTCTCAGAAAGCTCTGAATGTGCAGAAACATAAAGATATTCATGGAGATTTATTTCCTGACAGTCAACATTTAAAATATTATATATTTTATTGTTGATCTTGTCCATACTCTAACTCAAATATACAGTACGTGGGCACAGAGACTTCTTTGTGTTTTGTTTTATGTTGTGTTTCCAGAGTCTAGAACTGTGCTTGACATATAGGAGATGCTCAATGACTTGTTACATAAATGACTAAAATTTTGCAAAGAGTCACTTACAAATGCCCAGGAGGTTAGACTGGGATGGAGTCACATGTCAGCAGAATCTCTGGGGCCTCTACCTGTCCACGGAGCACCTACAGGGGACAACACTGCCACCACCAACTGAAGTTCACTTGTGCAAAGATGTTACATGTAGGGGTAAGTGCTTCACATCCCTGTCCCATCAGGAAATCTTTTCTTCCATCCTTCCTCTCTGACCTCAAGTAGGAAACAGTAACCAGTATACTTCCTAAAGCCACTAAGAACTTTTTGGAATTATGTCTACTTAACCTGAAACATAGAAAAGAGTTCCAATCAGAATTAATGTGGTCCCCAAACCCCTATTTTGTCATAATTTTACATTACTTTTTACCTCTGTAATTCATGTCTGTACATTAACACTGAATACACTTATAAAATCTTTATTAGTTTCCTGATTGTATTTTGGAAAACTATGATCTCAAGGATGAGAAAGGACACGTTTGTCAGAAAACAAATGTAAGACAGGAAGCAAGCCCAGGTTTCCTGAAAGGAACAAAGCCACCTGCAGCAGGTCCTGTTCCTCTCTGGCTTTCATCAATGAGCAAACACATTCCTACTCATCATTTTGAAATCCTGAAGACTGTAACACCTATAGGAATATCCTGATGGTAGTTTTCAGCAGCTATGTATAGGTCATTTCTTTAATTTACTAGATGTTTCTGTAGCATCCTGTTCCTCTTCATCATACTACTAACCACAGGAATAACTTTATATTTACTTGCGAGTGATGCTTTAAGAGTATTGTAATGATTATGCTTGTTTTCACATAATTGGTTTGAGAGCCACTTGAAAGACTAATGGTGCACACATTTGTGTCTGGGTGGGTCCTGGATGTAGGACCTTTGGCATCTATGCAGTGCCTGGCTCCCTGCTCTCTAGAACTGTTTCCTTGCTCTGCTTCCTGGCCACCATGAACTAAGCAGCTTTGCTACACAGTGTGCCTCCAACACCATGTTTCTGCCTTGGAGCCAGACGATCATGGACTGAATCCTCTGAAAACAGGAGCTGGATTAAAACTCTCCTCTGCCAATTTTTGGTTGTTGGATATTCTATCCAACAACAGGAAAAATGACTGATACATGGATTTTCCCAACTAAAATGTAAGATCCAAGAAGGCAAGGACTACTGCTATTTTGCTCACTATTTTAGACCAGGTACATATGATTATGCTTGGAACATAGCAGGTATTCAGGAGATGTGAAGGAGGAAGTCATCTGTGCACCTGCTGTCTTCTTGTCAGAGACAACTACAGCTAATTCACCTGCTGTTTCAGAGACGATCCCCTTCCCTGGATAGTTTCACTGGGTAAATGCCTCCTCGCTGTGGCAGAATCTGAGTTAGAAAACTCAAAGTCTGCCTAAAACTTCAACAGGGCTTCATAAACCTTTCCCCAATCCTATTGCATTAGGTTTCTCTTAAGTTAAAGCATTCCAATCTACAAGCCAAAGAAGAGATAGGCCATCTACCCTATAAATTGAAAGTTCACAGTTTTTAAAGCTGATGATTGATATAAAAGCTGCTGCAAATAGACTGAGGAATGCGGAAACACGGTTGAATTTCTTTTGCTACTCAGCAGCCAGATCTTGGTATCTTGTTCCCCCTGAAGTGTTCTTTGACAAATAGCACCCCAGTGATCCTCAGGAGGCAGTGGTAGCCAGAGCTGTCCAGGCAGTATCCTGCCCTTCTAATGGAGTGAGGGATCTACAAAGCCTGAGTGCGAGGGGCCCAGAGTGGTAACTGCAGCCATCTTTCTCTTTTATGATTTCTCTTTCTTTTCATTAGGTTTGACATTTTGGAGATGGAGCTTTGTAACTAACTATTAGCCCAAGGCAATGATGGGGAAAATGAGAACTTGCTGAAAAAGTGACCCCCATACCCAAACACAAAGTGTGAACAAGTGTACTTATGGCCTGCCATGAAAGGAGCTCCAGCTTGGATTTATGTCCAGATACTGCAGCTGGTTTGATAAAGTAAAATGAATTCAGCACTTTCTACACTAGCAGGCAGGCCTGGGGACTTTCACAAAGAAAGATTTCTATTATTTTTATCTTTCTGTGTTATGGTATTTGAAATGAAAGTGTGTCCACTCAGTACCCACAAAAGAATACCTTTTGCCATCAATGACGGCTTGAAAAGTTGGATCATAATAAACAAGGGAAGGAGAGAAAAGACAGCAAACAAAAGCTGCTTTGTGACGACAAAACAGGGTCCTGTTTCACACGGAGTGCTCTGGGACACATTTTGGCTGGTCATCAATGCCCAGTGTCCCCAAAACTGCTCTCTTTTAGTGACATAGGTCCAGAAAGCCATCCATTTACCATGTGGCTATTTATTTGTTTGTTCAGCCAGAGCCCTCACATGCAGCTAGCATGCTTTGAGGTTTGAGGAGACAAGATGCTTGAGAATTTTAGCCTCGATTCGGAAGTTTTTCTGTACAAATTGTGGCTACTGCAGGGCACAAGGTTCCCCCCAAGACACAAAGAACACCCTTTCACCCTTTTCTCTCAAGAAAATTTCTCCTAAAACCTCTTATGAAAATATTTTTAGCCATTACTTCCAGAATACAGGTATTTTCCTCTAATTACTTGATGAAGAGATAGAAAAGCTCCACACATGACACTTCGCCTTTTTGCACAGAATAAGGTCAAATGGGTGTTATAATCAGGTCAACCAATATCAGAGAAACAGCAGAAAATAATAATTCTCAACCAAGAAAGACTTGACCCCCAGGTGAAAGAGAATGCAGTTTTCCCAATGAAAATAAATTCATTAGCCTAACCAATGAAGGAATAAGACAGCACGTGAAAGAGAATTATCCCTGGTAATGTGTCTATTCAGGCCCTGTGGGAAAGCAAGCCTACAAAAATTCCTAAGGGAATTAAAACACATGTGCACCAACAATGCACTGCTCCCTTTTCCCACACAAGGACTGGAGAGACTATCTGAAGAAATCAGTAATTTCTCCATTAAAGCATAATGATCATTGATCATTAAAAAATGATTGGTGTACAGCAAAAAGGCAAAGTGATAAAATATCCTTGTTAAGAATACCCTCTTATGCCTTAAATAGTTCTTTTTCTCTTCTGCACGGTTTTGTTCTTTTCCTTTTCTCTCTTTCTTTTTTTGATATAAAAACATGACAAGCAGAATTTAAAGTCTCACACCAAATCTTTTGAAATGGTTAAGGACAAGCAGATATTGAGACTAATATTTGCATACACCTAAAAATATTTTAATACATGTTAATATCCTGGAAGCTTGAGTTCCTGGAGGAAAAAAGGACATAATCAAAATATTATTCTCAAATTTATTTTTTAATCAGCATTTGTCTTTGAGTTTGTTTTTTGTAGTGCTGGGAATCTAGCCCAGGCCCTCACTCATGCGAGGCTATTGTTCTACCAGAGTTGAATTCCTGGGTTTTTTATCAATATTTAAATAAGCAAACAATGAGTTCCTTTTTAGATGAAAGGAAATTATAAAAGACTGCCAGTAATCAATGATAAATTGGTAATATTTATTGAGAAGTGGAAATGCACAAACACCTAGCTAGGATTTTAAAAGTACACAGAGAAGAAAAACAAGTAGGTCTTGCCTTTAACAAGTGTTCAACTTAGTCATTTTTTTTTGAAGAGGATAAAACCAAGGAAAATAAAACAGAATAAAATCAATCAAAAATAAACCAGCATAAGTGATACAGGACTTCAAAACCTTACGAAAACCAACAATAGTTACCATAAGGCCTTTTGTTGTCTTCAAAATAGCTGCAGATAGTTTCGGACATAGTAAAAATCGAACAGAACCGAATAGAATAGAAACAATAAAACCAAAACAGTGAATGCAATAAAGGACTTCAAAACAAGCCACTAGTAAATTCAAAATGGCTACCATAATATGCTTTGCTGTCTTTCAAATAGCTGTTCATATCATCAGATTTAGCATAATCAAACAAAACAAAACAGAATAAAACCCAACCCAACAAAACAATGAAAATGATATGGTTTCCTGACTAGGAGTGCTTCCTGGTGAGGCCTGGATCTTCCCCTGTCCCATGCAGTTCATGAATAGTGCAGACTCACAGAGAGAGGCTTGAGTAGGGCTGTCCCCACTCCAGCAGCAACCAGTTCATGGCGCTGGTTTCCAGGCGGGGATCACCTCCTGGTGAGGCCCCCTGGTTCTCTCCCCCTGCAGCCCGTGAATGGCACAGACTCCTCAATTCAGTCATTTGAAACTTGAACACATAGAAAGGCAATTCGCTTTTGTAGAAAATAATGTCAGATAATGCATATTAACTGTAAATATGATGGCTTTTCAAGGCACCAAGATATTCCTCCATCTGGACTGGCCAAGGCAATGTTTTATGTCACCAGTAGAATGTGGTTAGGTCTAAAGACAGAGCAGGCCGGAGTTAGGCAGTGCTTCAGTTATCTGTTTTTCTTTAAAAACTTGGGTTAAAGTGCTAATGATAACTAAAATAACCTAGACTCTGTGGATTGACTGGAGCCATTTTCTTGGTTCAATATCTTGCCAGCTGGAACTAGTTACTCTGTTGTGTTCAACTGGTCAATGGGCTGGGCCAGGCCCCTCCTGTGTCTTCTCCACCTGGCTGATTTGAGTCTCAGAGACTTCAGTGCATTTACAGAAACAGCTTCTGAAAGTGAAGAGGCAGCTCCAGTCTGCTTAAAATCTAGTTCCAGAATAGACACAGCCTTACTTTTTCTCCATTCTATGGTCAAAACAATTTCACAGGCCACCCCAGACTCAAGAAGAAAGGAAGTAGATTACATGTCTTCCTTTGTTGGAGCTGATAAAAATAAAGGAATTGATAGTGATCTTCCTTCATTTTTTGAGACAACAGTAAGCAAGGAAACAAAAAGAGAAGATTCAATGTAGAGCCTTCCTTGCATATTGACCTCTGGAAATAGAAACCAATTTTTATATTTAAGACAGTTTCTGAGTTTACCAGTATGCTAACCATAAGGAAAAAAAATCTATTGTTTAACATTACTATCCAAAAAATTTTCATTAAGTAGTTATTGTGGCCCCAAAGCTGTTTTACATATTAGTTCTTATTTCCAAATAAGACATAGCATGAAAATAACCAGGAAAATTAGAGTTTGCTACTCAAATAAATTCAAGAATATAATGGGAATCAACAGCATCTGATATTTATGGATTAGAGAGTAGTAGAAAAAAACGCTGACATTCAGAATGCTGCACAGAGAACTTGGAATGGATTTCAGTTTTAAAGTTTCTATTTTCCTTAATGTGAGAACTTTCATTTGAAGTCTGGTTGTTTTCCTGGTAAGTACCAGCCCTCTAGTTCACGTAACAATTAAATCTGAGTGCGTGGGTCTATGAAATATCAGGAAGTAGAAGATACCGCTATAGCAGCAAGACTGTGCTAACAACTAAGTGGACAGAACTACGCCCCCTAAACTCTGCTAGTACCTCACCAGTTCTCTCTAAATTGCCATTACTAAAATAGATCCACTGAAATCTTAAGGAGAATTCAAAAAAATAGTGCTACTATTGTTTTTTCCATTTGAATTCCTATCAGCTCAATGGTAGACAAAAAGTAACTGGCAAAGAAACAAAAATATAGGCTTTATTACAGATAAAGACTAGGTCAGAATAGGTAGCTTAGTTCTAAAACAATCCTGGGCTTCCCAATAGAGAAATTACCTACCCAGCTTCAGGGCTCTGTCAGGTGTGTGGCCTATGAAGCTTTCTACATAGAGCAAATCAGTCAGCAGATCACCGAGGAAAGGGGGCTCTTGGAATGTCCGTCTGTCTGTTTCTTCCTTCCAGTCCATTTGCTTTTTCTTGTGAATGAGAAGTCACAGCAAAGGGCACAGGGCAAGAATATTGAGAGAAACTCCCTTTTTGTGGTTTACTTTCTTCCATGACTCTTTTAAATCAAGAAAAGTTTACAAAAGTTTTAAAATTTACAAGCATACAGAAGGTGAACATTAAAATTGAGAACATCTTGATAGTGGTCAGCACTCTTAATACAAAAAAACCCCATCTTATTTTATGTCTATCAGCAGTTGAATAGATAAAGAAAATGTGGTATTTACACACAGTGAAATACAATTCTGCTATAAAGAAGGATAAATATAAGTCATTTGTAGGAAAATGAATGCACTTTGAGACCATAATATTAAGTGAAATAAAAGAGGTACACAAGGCTAAATGTCACATGGTTTCTCTTGTATGAGAAATGCAGAGTAAAAATAAAGACTGCAATAAATGATATCTAATAGGAAGTAGGGAGATAGATTGTTCTTAAAGGAGAAGAGATTCAAGAGATGGAGGAGGGGAGAGGGAAGGGATAAGGGATGAAAAACTAACTGGGATGGGTTATGTACATGTACCAATGCCACACTAGAAAGACATATGCACTTTTTAAAAAACAGGTCTAGTTTGAACCAAAAAAAAAAAAAAAATAACTTTTAACCACCTTCTGTGGGGGATAGAAAAGATGATGTAAAAATTAATAAAATATTCTGAAGTTTTAAGCCTTTATAAAAATTGTGATTAATGTTCTTCCAAATTTGATTACTGAGTTTTATAAGCCAATTTACCAGAACATAAAAAAAAAATCTTGACTACTCAACCCTCTGAATGCCACAAAGTAGAGTTTGCAGAATCAAGAGCCTCCATCAGTTGAGTCCATTGACACGATTCCAAATTTACACCTATTCTGTCATGGGATTTGGGCTGGTGGTTTTTCTTCTTTTCTTCCCAGGCTTAATGCTCATGTTCCCACTCTCAGAGTTAACCCATTAATGCCCAAGCATATGCCACACCATGGTCCATGCCTGCATTTTATAGTCTGACAGATATTCATCTCTGGCTCGCAGCTTGCAGGTGGGAGCCTCAGCCGAGGAGCCTGGGTGTCAGGAAATCAGCAGCTGCTCGTATATCACACTGGTCATTAGTGGAGGATCATTCTGGACCTTTGCCCACAGCTCCTTGCTATGGCAGGAGAAGGGCTATAAAACCCTAGGCCCTGTCAGCCGTTGTCACTTAGGTGAGAATTTATCAGGTCTCCGAGTGCCCTCTGACTGGATTATTATGAATAATGAATGAAGCTTTATGCTACACTGAAGCATTAATAAGATGGGAATGACTGGGAGAAATTCTGTGCGCCACATCGCAGTCACTCTCTGGGTTAGCAAGCCCACAGCTGGTGGCCCTGCCCGCACGGGCCCTGCCGCATCTGTGACTGAAGAGCTCCTCCTTTAATTACAGACTAAGCTTTCCAGTCTGAGTTTTAGCCTGTGGGTGGTAATAAAGAACCAGGAATGAAGCTGAGTGACTTTACACTAGCGAAAGTAGACAAAACAGATTTTAGAGTCCCTTTATTTAATAAAAAAAAGAATGTTTAATGTCAATCATCTATTTTTACTATCACCCTGAAGCAAGAGTCTACTGTGAAATGTAGTCATGTGAGACATTTTTAATATGTAAATGTGAATCTCTCATGACTAAGACATTTAGGATTTGGAGGGTGGAACTCTGCTGCTTTTAAAGGTGGCTGCTGCTCTGTGGGTCACAGAACTACATGACCAAGATTCTGGAAGGGACCTACAGACAAGAGAGCACCCAGAGGGCTCCCGGGCTGGCTGAGGAAGTAGTGTTTCTCCAGTACGTCCTAAAGGAAATCATCTTCTGAAACTCTGCAAGTTAGATGAAGTCCTTCCTGCAGGCCAGCACCTAAGTGGCCCCCTTCCCTGCTTTGTCATCTTGATAGTCATTTTGGGACATTCTGGTTACTTCCGTCCAGAGTTCCCAAATTTTAGTGAAAATACAGGGTCATCTGACTACCTCTGGAAAACACCAATTGCATGAAGTAGAGGACAACCTATGCATTCATTTTGCACTTGAATCTCTTCCCAGGTTTCAAGGGCCAAGGACAGAAAGCTGCGTTTGTCAGTTTGCCATCTGCCACAGATTCACTGACCAACTCTCACTTAATTTTACCCCATTCTTCTGCATGCTTTGAGTCCGGAAATTTTTCAGAATTCTGGGAAATTTAACAAAGGTTTTTAAAAAGACACTGTCACAATTGTAACCTGGAACATTAATTAATTCAGCAACTCTCTGAGAAATGCTGAAATGCAGGTCCACTTCTGGGGAGGAGTGGCCACGATGTGGATCCGTGGTCTTAGGCTCTACAGTCACTGACCAGCCTGAGAAATCCACTTCATTTCTTCCATTCACATCTGTCTCATTTGAGGGAGGTGGAAATGGACCTAGTACTTATCCAAGCTGAAAATCCTAAGATCCATAATAAAGACACTCAGAACACATATTCCTGCTCCAGTCACGACCATAAGAAGAAAGAATTCGGAGCCTAAAATAAGCTCCTGAGTGATGCTGAGCAAATCCTCCCTGTTCTTGGTAACATG
The DNA here is from genome assembly GCA_004363535.1 of Dasyprocta punctata. NCBI lineage: Eukaryota > Metazoa > Chordata > Mammalia > Rodentia > Dasyproctidae > Dasyprocta > Dasyprocta punctata. The sequence goes on along the minus strand of RJWM01007025.1, from coordinate 9,080 downwards.
AAAGAGGTCCATTCTTTGGTTCTTTAGGTAAATGGAAATTATCAAGTAAAATCCTTAACATTTGCTTCCCTAATAACTTGTCTTTTTCTTCCAATGTATTTTTCCCATTTTTTTCCTAAATGGAATCTAGATAGAATACATTCTTCCCTCTTTTTTTCCTAGGCATTTGTTGCAACCTAAAATTATGTAATTTGAAACATGGAAGAAAATTTTGATTTGTCCAAGTTTAATCTCCTCAAATTCCCTTTCATATAAAAAAGGCTTCCTGACACTTTAATCAACCCCAAGTGGTGTCTCTCTCCCTCTGTCTCTCTCCGCCTCTATCTCTTTTCCATTGATTATATTGCCTGTCCCACTTATTTGGTACTTAAATAATAGCTTGACTAATTCAATATTCATGTGTACAATTTATCTGCCTAAGATTTCTCAAAACAGAAATTTATTTGCATATTTCTTAGAAGTTCTCATAGATGATAGTAATATCTTCCTCATAATATTTATTGAGCATCTACTGGGTCTCAAAATATATGCAGGTTCCAATAGGAAGAAGGATGATTAACACATATCCTTATCCTCAAGAACTTCAGAGTAATATTTAAGCACAACATTAATTACAATTCAGATAGCATCCTTGGTGGGCAATTGAAGTGATACGGACTTGATGTAAGAAGCATTAGTTAAGAACCTAAGGTAACTAGCAAATCCAAAGGACACTGAATAATTAGTTCACTAATATCAGCCTTGAGGTAGATCTCTAGTAGCATTAGATCAGTCCTTACTGCATTTGAGCATCTTTAATGATCTGGATAAAGATCTAATGGGTAAGTCTGTCAAGATTTATGGTTTACAGAAAGTGTTTCTTGAATTATTAAGTTAGGATTCAAGAACTTCGTGGGTTGAGATGATAACCTGAGTCGGGTAAAGTGAAAATTCCCTGGATGAAATGTAGGTATCTTCAGTGGTAGTATCTTCAGTGAAAACATACATATTGTATGTGAACTTAGGTGTGGAGGCCACGCTTTACAAAGAGGGATATAGCAAAAAAGAGCACATACAGGCAAGGGAAAGGAGACACAAAAATGACTCAAATTTGTGTCTTAAGAGGAGACAGGGAAGGTACTTGGTCAGTTTTGCCTGAAGAAGGAATGAGGTAAGAAACAGCCATTGTCTCCAATTACACTTGAAGGACTGTGGGAGAGAAATTAAGTTGCTCTTTGTAAACCAAAAGAGACCCAGAAATTCACAAAGGTAAACTTCAGCTCACTCTAAGAATGACTTTTTCCCCAGTTCCATAAACAGATGGCCTTGAGAAATAATAAGTATGATGGAAGAGATTGAGGTGAACTCCCAACTTACCAGTAATGTCTCCTCTCCGTCTTTTCTTCATTTTGTCTACAAATCATGAGTTACAGTGACTCTAAATGCTGCAAGAATGCTATAAATATTTTGCTTGTGAGTATGGGTTTTGTTTAACAGCTACATATATTAAGAAGCTATCTGTATTATTCCAAATGTATGACACCACCTGTGAAAGCTTTGCCCCTATAAAATTCCTTTGAAAGAAATGGACATTAGAAGGGCCATTAGCTAAACATCTTCTGAAGGTGAAGCTTCATTGAGGAGCTGAGCTGGTGCAGATAACTAGAAAGGGAGGGCTGTGGCCCACCTCAGCCAAGGGGAACGCAGGCCCCAAGCAGTAAGATCATCATGGTTGTCCCCACTACTTTGTCATCAATGCACCGTAGTGACAGAGGCACCAAGTAGCTGAGTGTGGTAATTTCTGTTCATTTCTCCTACAGTAGACAGTGTGGCACAGGACTTCCAGTCTCAGTATTCATTGTCTTAAGTTACCTTTGGGATAAAAATGAGTTGCACAAAGAAAAAACCTAGCAGCCATGACTGATGAATTGAAATTCTGTGAAACTGCTGTACAGCAAGTTCCCAATCACCGGTCATGTTCAATACACTGGATGGGCTTCATGGAGACCATACGGAGGGCAGCAGACCCCAGCACCACACAGGAGGTGATGAGGCAACTGTGAAAGCTCTTTTCAGTTCCGGGATTCTGGGTTTTAAATGCCCTCAGCTGTTATGGTTGATGAGTTTATATTCTTCCTCTCTAGGACTCTGGATGTTTCTGTATGTCTGAGAAAGATTTTTTTTTTTGAATGCTCTACTAAACAAAAGCAAAATTCCTTCGTTCACTCATAGAAGCCTAAACACCTGCCTGCATCACAAGTAGTCGAGCTAATTTTTGTGATCTTGTGATGATCTTGTTGTGCACAAAACGTCCAAGAGCACAGGTCCACAGGGCTGCGGGTGTGGATGCCGTGTGTGGGGCAAAACAGGCTCTGCAGGAACACGCTGCCTGCTGGGGAGGAGGGGCCTCCTGCTGAACCAACACAACTTTGCCACGCAACACATCGGCATTGGCAGAGTTTCATACCACCGTGAAGCCATAATCTGTTTGGCAGGCAAGAGGGATGCCACAGAATCCCAAGGTTAATTGGGAGCAAGGCAGTAAACACTAGCTTTTCCCAGGGTGTTATTCAGGCTTCCGAGCTGTCTAAAGACGAAATCTACTTCAACCTCAATGCTCAAAACTGTTATTTAAACTCTGAAAGGTTAAAAGGAAAGCAGTAGCAATTTTGCCGAGACTTAAAAATTATGCAAAATCTTTTATTTGTAAAATGTGGAAGAGAATACAAACAATTAGATGACAAATCACCTATTTTTCTAAGATTCACGAATGGGAAACACATAGCAGTGCAGTTGCACAGGACTTCCAGACCACCCTGAAACAGGGTCACTGTCTGACATTGACAGGGTCTCCTTGCTCCTGAGGCTTGTTACACCCTTCATATTCAAACTTAAACAACTTTGGTGGGTACAGGATTGATGTCTTCAACTGAGTTAGGGTGATGATCCACAAACCAAGGGTCAAGAAATAAAGAATAAGGGTTGAACACTTAAGATCTCTTCAGTTCACTGTGTAAATTTTACCTACATAAGAAAATGTGAAAAGGAAAAGGAAAAGGAGGAAGGGAAAGAAAATGTAGCATAAAGCACAAGGACTATTTTGTGACTAATTAAACTCGAAGGAGGATCATGACTAAGAAATTAGTAAATAGAATAAAAATTACTTTAGGATCAAGGGGAATATGTTTGAATGAGAGAGCATGAACAATAACAAAGATAGAAATGGCAAAATTGAGAATAACAGAGCCACAAAAATTATCAATGATAGGTAATGCATGAAAGGAAAAAAGTGGAAAAGAAGTAGACAGGAAAGAACAAGATTGTTGGTTAAAGCAAAAAGAAATATAAAATCTGCTATAATAGTGGTGCTAGCTTCACCCCTCAGAGTTCAGACAAAAGCAGATGAGATGCCTGAAATTATTATTTATTCATGCCCGTTGCTTCGGTGGGGTTCTCCTGGCAAAATTCCAGCAGCCTTGCCATTTTCAACAACAAGGACTTTAGAGTGTGGCCGCTCTCAGGATTTGGTCCTGTAATCTCCTTTAATGTTTCTACTGCACCAAAAGGTCATTCAATTCAGATGTTCATAAAATTGAAATTAGTTTAAGGTCCCTCGCAGATCTGAATTTCTGGCAGACACAGGCTGCCCAGGACAGGATTTATACCCTGGATGTGAAGAACGCCTTCAAGGTGAGGTCTTAGGTTCTCTAGAGGTTTAATCATCACTTGGTCATATCCAGTCCACCTCTTGCATCTAACTATGTGTATCCTGCCACAAATTAAACTTTCAGCAGCAAGCAGAAGAGCTGATTTAAAGAAAGTGGTGTTCTGCCAGACATGGTATGGAGGTTGGAGGGGAAAGTATCAGCCCTGGGCTCAGACCCCTGTAATCTCACAGAATCTCATGGTGTCTCTTGGGCCCACAATTCAGTGGCTCAATTCAGTGGCTCAGAACAATTTCCATGTATTGCATCTACCAGGCCACAGGTCTTTTATATGTTTATTATCTCTGATACTTGTCCTGACTCTGTGAGTTTGTCATATTGTAGAAAAATTCTCACAGGAAAATTGATTTGGGAATAATTAGAAATTAGCTAATAGTCCTGAACTGATTTGGTGAAAAGTTATGCACAAGGATTATTTTGTCATAAAAATTTATTGACCAAAAATAAGTAGTTTATCTAAGGTGCCAAAACATTAATTGTAAATAAGACATTGGTTATCCAATAAATACATAATTAGCTCCTCTACCCTTGTTAAACCTATATATTATTTACCTCAAAAGTTGAAGTTATTCCAAAACTCTTCCTGTAATTGCATAATTATCTGGATTCTTTTAATGAGGACCAGGTACTTGAAGAGAAGATGTCTATTTATCATGTTGATATATAATCACTGTAGACATTCCAATAAAATTCTGGCCAAAACGCATATAAATTCACTAAAAACACACAAAAGATGCCATTTAAATTATAGGTTAATAGAGATTTGGTAAACATTACATCAACTAACTTTACTAGCAAAAAGACTCAATATTGGATAAATCAAAAGGATTATGTTGGGGGATGGAATAAAAATAAATCTCTCCTCAAAAATGTAAAAACATCTGATTAATCTAATGCACTGATTTTATTTAAAGTAGGGTCTAACTCTTGAAAATGTATTCTACTCAGCATGAAAGTAGTCAAGCCATTCTTTTAATCTCATACTAAAGCTACCTAATCTTGAGAACCAAATTGCATTATCTGTAATTTTTTTAAAAAGTGAATTTTAGAGCATGTCCAGTGAAGGATTCCTTTCAAAATTAAAATTCGCTTATCTTACCAAGATGATCCCTTCAAAAACTCTCACCTTTTGAGTTATAATTGTAGGTACACATCAATGTTTTTCTATTTCCAAGAAGTTAATTTAAAAAGCGATTTGGAGTTTATATACTTATCATTTTTAAAATTGGCTGAAGCTTTACTTTTTTTGAGCCACAAGGATAATGAGCCTCACAAGAATTGAAACCTACTGTATATGTTCTACTGAGCAAGCCATTTATTTTCATATATTAAAACCAAAGCACCAGGCTAGCAATAGACATTTCTTACACTAAGCAACACTCTGTATATTGTTATCTTCCTTCACTTAAATAGATTTCATATTATTTTTGCTCTAAATTCATTTGTCTTGAGTTGTTGAGCACAGAAAGGACAGCAAGAGATAGCAATTTAATTCAGGCTGCTTTCTCCCATCATACAGAAAGAACGTGCCTCTTCCATCCTTTGTAGGAAAGAAAAAGATGAAATGCTGAACAGAGGGAAACAAAAATTATGGGGATATTTCTGTAGGTCTTTCTAAGTTGGAATTGCACATTGGCTTAAAGGTTGCTTTCTGTCAAATTTTGAATAAGAATCCAGATAAACTATTAGTCATAACTAAATATCACCTTCCATTTCAACCCAAATACAAATAAATTATGAATAGTTCATAATTTGTAATAACTGTATAGTCTTCCTGTTACTATGGAAAATCATGTCATTTGGGAAAGTAAAATTGAAACTCATTAGAAATTCTGGTAATAAACTTATGGCCTTGCAAGTTTAGTACATAATATTAAATTAAGAAATTATCCCCAAATTTAAATGTCCAATCCTTCTCATGAGTTTGTTTCACATTTTTCCAGAGATCTGAAATAGTTTATTTTTAAATGTGATTGGGCTGAAAAACTCTTGAATAAAGATGAATGAAGAGAAAACGAAGTCAGAAAAATAAAATGAATCCAAAATAGCATATTGTTATGGTTTATATCTAGGTGTTCCCCCAAAGCTTAATGCAGCATAGGCAGGACTTTTCAGAGGTGCCTGGAGCTAGGGTGTGTGATGCTGGGATTAAGGGTACCCCACCCTGGGTGTAAGTGCTATCTGCCCTTATGGCATGGATGGAATATAAGGAAAAGAAAGAGGGATGCTGCGTTGCTTGTTGCCACTTGTCTCTGCCGCCTCTTGCCTGCTCTGCCACCCGCCTCTGCATGCCTTCGAGCCCACCACCTCTGCAGGTTGTGAGCCAAAATAAATCTTTCCTCCCTTAACTTTAGGTGTTGGCTATTTTGTCTCAGCAATAAGAAAAGCAACTAAGACACATATGCTGTGAATCATGAAATGTTTTGCAGAGTTTTCGGAATTACATTGTACATTTGACTCTGAGATTTCAGGCAGCCAAAAATAAAGTCACGTCAGTTATTCAAAAAGGATGAATTTTCCAAGCTGAAAAAAATCCTTTCCCTGGTTCCTCAAAATATAACACTATGGATCATCATACTGTCTCCACAATCTCACAAAAGTCATGTTTTGATAATATTCTCTATAAAACTCAGCATTAGCATGCCAATGTGTAATTAGGTAAAAGGATTTTTCATATGAGTAAGTTTATGTCATCCTTACTTGTTACTCTTTAATGATTTGGTTTGATAAAAAGATAAAACATCAGCTATCAAGAATTAATACACTGCATATCCTTTAGGTAAACTTCATAATCTTGCAACCAACCTTAAGAATGGAAAACAAAGAAACAGTTCCAAGTTTTATTTCCTTGGTAAAGCCTGGAGTTTTGGCATTCTATGTGCCAATCAATAGGAAATCTAGGTGCTTTGCCAATGATTCAAAGAGCAGGAAGGACTCTCATCATCTTCTTTTCAACATAAGATACTGATCCAGATATGTGAAAGAAGTGGCTTCCCAACCTCCACAGGCACCGTCTGACCCTACTGGATCAAATTTTAAGGATTTGCCTTATGCAGTCTGACTTTCTACCAAAACCCAATATACTTTCAATGCAAAGAAAACCAAGTCCGATAGCTTAAATCTACAGATATGAAAAAGAAACATGGTTTTTCTGACCTCTCATCGTTTGGGAATGTCTCTTTCTGTGTTCCAAAGGCATCTGAGCCTCATTTATCAGAGCATTTTTTACAGAGTATTACAAATGTCTGTTCATTTCCCTGTTTAATCACAGGCAGGAGCTGTGTTTGTTTTGTTCACTTTTTATCTTCAGCGTTTGGTGCGTTCTCTGCCAGCAGTAGGCATCTGTAAATACCTGCAAAATGAAAGAACACCTCTAGGGACAATTATTATAAGAATTAGAAAAAATGCAGCAATACGTGGAAGGTGTTCAGTAAGTGTTACTAGTCATCAAATTTTCTGCAATGAAAACATTGACAAGTTTTAAACAAACAAAAGCTTTCTTGTAAGACGAGGGAAAAGAAGTCATAGTTGCCTACAAACATCTCTCATCTTTCACTAGTATTTTGCCTGAAAGTTTTCATTCCAGTATGGTGTAGAGCTTTGTATTCTGACCTTGGTTTCTAAGCTTGGTTCATCCACTAATCTAAGTCTGCATTTTCTCATCTGCACAAAGTGAATAACATTTGTACCTAGTTATTTGGTTTATTTATTGAGAAATAAATGAGATGGTATGATATATGTATGGTGCTTGGAACACATTGTATCCTGAATGACCATATATTATTTTTCTCTGTTCTCCCAGGAGCAGAACTTTGTGCTCCTGTAGTTTCTTGGGCTATCTTAGTGTATTGTGAAAACTGACCTGGAACCATGAATGTGGAGATGGTCCAAAGACATTAAACCATAGTTGTATTTAGATGGGAGAAAAAAATTAAGGAGATGAAAAGGTGAGAATTCTCTTCATGCAGATGAGGCAAGAATATACAAAATGTATAGGAATTATAGAATGGATAGCCCTCAGGAGTTTCCCACACACAACTTACTTTGTCCCTTACTCGTTCCTCCTCTCCTTAAAGAATACACAGAGTGAAACCCCACCCATTTTTCCTAAAAACCGTATTCCTACACATCACCACTACTGCTGTACAAAATTAATTCCACAGGTATACACACTTTATTTTAGTAAAAAAATAACTGCAACTCTGTTAAAAGGTAGAAGAAAGTATTTTCAGTGTTAATAAAGTTGCAGCTTGAAGAAATAATTTTACCTGTTCAGTTTTTTCAGAAAACAAGATCTCTGTTGCATTTATCTGTTGCTAGCTATAAAATCTGCCTCATACTGCTACAAGAAAGTATTTCTAGGAGAATGCACCTAGAATGCTAGATCAAGAACTTGTGTGTGTGTGTATGTGTGTGTGTGTGTGTGTTTATTTGCTGTACATAATGATTATATTTTTCTTGGGGCTTGGTGCATGTACATAACACATTTTAATTATTTAACATATCACCCCAAAAGCTAGTGTTTAGCTTCAGGTCTAAGCTATGGCATCAAAGTCCCCAGTATGGTAAAGAGTATATTATTTTAAGTGACACTGAGTACATGAGGTTAAGAGCAGTGACAGAATCCTCACAAAATCCAGCATAGTGCCTGCTGTGTGGTCAACATATATCTATTGTTTAACCAAAGTTTGCATAAGAACAATGAAATCAAAAATTTGGAAATGAATTTAAGAATCATTTAGTTCAAACCTCTCTTTATATAGATGAGTAAGCTAAAATTCTTCTTGGAGGTGACTTGCCCAAGTTCATGTAACTCATCGGCTTGCAGAGCTAAGGGTGGTAGACAGCTCCCCATGGACTAGCCTCCCAGTACTCATGTTCTCAAGTAATCACATCCCCTTGAGTATGTGCTGGACTTGGTAACTTACAATTGATAAGACAGTGGAAAAGTGATGAATATCACTACTGAAGTAGTTTACTAAAAGACTCTGGCTCCTGCCTCACCTGTTCTTTCTTGCTCACCCTCTGTTGTCCTCTCCTGGACTCTGATGGAAGCTAGTCATGTTATTTTCCTGGGGGAAAGGCCTATGTGTAAAGAAACTGCTATGTATCAATTCCTAACATTTACCATAAATTGTAGTGCAATTTGTTATTCACCCATAGATGATTACAGCATCAAGCTTCCATCCTGAGTGTTTGCCTCATCACTGATAACTTTGCTGATAGAGTTTCTAAAACTATTCTCTGAGAACTACTTTTGTCAATACCTATTTTTCTGCATATTTTCTATTTACTTTAAAACCTCTTCCTTGTGATGGCAACCTTGTGTTTTACTATTAAGAAAGTTTTTCTTTCTTTTAATTCTGTTGGCAAAAT
>RJWM01007024.1:0-80577 GCA_004363535.1 Dasyprocta punctata | reverse complement strand
CTGAAAACTGTTGCTCATGTGACCACTCTTCCAGAAAAACTTTTGACCTTTTTTTAATAGTAGAATGTTTGGTTTTATGTTCACTTCTTGCTAGAGTTAGGATTTATAACAAAATTAATCTTCTAAATGGTGTTCCTGGGCTGAAGGACTTAATCCTTCCTCCAAGGGTGCACCAAGTTTTATAAAATTATATATAAACCATGTTTCAATGTGCACTTTTTATGTGAAAGGTTCATGGTCTCTATAAGATTCCCAAGGTCGTGGGAATCTCTGTGTCCGTTGTTAAAAACACTGCTTTAAGAGCAAGGTTTGGATAGTCAGTTGTACTTCTTTTACCAAGTTTGCTTTAAAATAAATGTTTCATCACACAGTTGCTAACATCCAGATTTTCTAAACTGAAGAAATACAAACTGAGGAAAATTTTCCAGATATGGAGTTAGTTCCTCATCTTCCCTCCTCCTTACATGCGCACATTCTCATTGTAGGGTGGAGATGCGTCTTTTAAGACCAATGTCAGAAAAGTAAATCAAATAGAGGGTCCAGACTGAAGAGCAAGGCAAAGCCCTGAGCTAAGCCCAAAACACCAGCTTGAGTTTGGGAACTTCCTTGACAAGGAGCTAAAAGACCTTTGTGAATGCTTGCCATAAAGGTTGGGTGAGGTTTTCCTTAACAAAGAATATTTTCAAATCTAAGTGTTTCAGAAACCAATTTATTCAGTACAGGATTGGCAACGGCCAAAATTTGGTGTTTGACTTTGCATAGTTTTAGTTCTATGATATTTTCTGTACCTAACCTCCCTATTAGAATAATAAAAATGCCTTCTAATGATAAGCAGATATTTGCTTTTAATAGTACAAATCACTTTCAGTTCCTTTACATATTGAGACTCACAGAAAACTCATGGGGGAGGCTGTTTTCTCATTTAAAACACGGAAACCGAGTCTTATAATGGTTACATGGCTTGGTGATTCTATCTTTGTTCCCACATTTTGTACTTTAATCAACTATTCTGAGAATCCCTGTGCTAATTTGGGGGCTCATACAAGAAGCGGTCCTGAACTGGAAGCCCTGTGCAGTTTCTCTCCCAAGTGAAACTCTTGGGCAGTGCAGCTGAATGTGTGTATTTCATTGCTTTCAAATTAGCTCAGCTTTGTTTTTGCTGATTCGCTCAACAAACCCAGAGCTCCTGCCTTCCCTCACTGTGTCAAACACAGGTAGAAATGGGGGTTTATCAGCTTCAGGTACTCTTGCCCACGCCTTCCTGCCTGTCTGTGAAGGAGACGAAAGGCTGCTGCTGCTTCTGTGAAATCACGCAGCTGTGCACAGGAGGGAGCGATTGTGTATTGGGTAGGATGCACTCTGAGACCAGGGAGCACTTTCCCCTTGCCTAAGCTCGTGTTGGATGGCAAGAGGCACCCTGTTTTCTGGGCAAAGATTCCTGTTTCCTGCCCGAGAGCAGAAGCTGCGCCCCCTGTAGGTTAACTTTACTGAACCACTGGAGATCAGGGCTGGGCATCTCTGGATCACATGGCTATATTTTGCGGTTGCCTTTATCCCAAATCCTCAAACTGGCAATACTCAGAGGAGTGTGTGTTTTTGCCACTAACTTCAGTGCCCATGGACAAAGGTGACCTTAATTTCTTGTGTTCTCTGTGGCTCCCATCTTTGGGGTGACACAGTATGTGTAAAGACACCTTCATTCTGCTCAGACTGGGAAGCCAGAGGAGAGGACAGGCTGCAGTCTAAGACCGCATCTCTCGTACAGAGGGAAGGAGGAGGGGCTGCTCTCCAGCCCTTGCCCAGTCAAGCTGTGCACCCAGGGTTCAAGATGAGTTGGCTTCTGCCCACAGTCCTGGAGGAGGGAAGATTACATCTCACGAAAGAAGCAGCTTCTCCACTGCAAGCCATGGCCACAGGGGTGCTTTCCCTAGTTCTCACCAAGACATCATCCTATGACCTTACGTTTGCCCTGTTCCTAGCCACCTGCTCTCCGGCGTTGTTCTCCCTTCTCGCCCCACAAATTCAGAGCAACAACCCTGCATTAGGGATGGCGCAGATTCCACAGTCGGGGTGCAAGTGTTCCCTACGGTGGCGTCCTCAGATTCCATGACTGATTTTCATGAGGCGTCTCATGCTGGGTACAGGGAGGTGCGCTCCCCCTGCCCCCACCCTTCCTGAGATTCTAGGTGAGAGTGGGGCTCCGACGGTTTTGCTGCACACTGCAGTGTCCCTGTAGACCGCCTCTCTGCTTTCCAGGCCTCCTCTAGGCCAGGACACTGTGGAGGGGCGGGGGTGGGGTGTTTCAGTGGGACCCCCAGTGACTGTGGTTGCCCCCACCCCGCCCCATCGGTGAACTGAGCTCGGGATGTAGGGTCCTTCACACTCCCTTTGTTCTTAACTCTGGATTTGGTAGGTTCTCGGAGAATGGGACCCCGCATGGAAAGCCACAGAGCCCCCATGAAATAGTTTCAGAAGGGCTTTTAATGAAAACCATTTGTGCCCACATGTGTGACTGAGATTTTGTTCGTGATTGTTAACTGTGCTCTCTCTCTTTCCCTCTCTCTCTTTCTCTCTTCTCCATATAGTACCTCTGGGGTTTGCCATATGGAAGTTTGCCGAGAAAAACAGTTCCGAGAGCAGAAGAAGCATCTGCAGCCAACTTCGGCGTGCTGTATGACTTCAATGTAAGTGTCCCCACGCCACTGTGAGGGTCGGGGAGTGGACTCTTCCTTATGTTGATTCATTCTGAGTCCTCGCGGACTCTTCCCCCAGAGCTGGCCCTTACAGTGAACTCTCTGTCTATTATTCAATGAAGAAAAGAATATATACGTGCGTACTTGAATAAGGCTTAGAAATATTATTAAGTGGAAACACAGAGACTACTGAAAAGGTGAGCTAGGAGTTCACAGATTTGAAGCAAATATTTTTATCTCTGGCTTGAGAAAGAAAAAACAAAGGAAGAACTTTCAAGTGTACTGTTTGAGAAATCTTTTTGGATACTTAGGAAATTCATTTTCCACTTCGTATTAACTTCCTTGCTTTGCAAACAAGTCTCCTACTCAGAACTATTAAAAAATTAGCACTAAATAAAATTAGACATCAATACTAAAGCATACCAAGTTTTAACTTTTATATACTAACTACTAAATATTACTCTACTGTAGACACCAGATGGATACTATGAAATGGTTGTGCTAAAATGAGCATTGCTCATTTACTATGCCAGAAATTTATTCCTGCCCATTGAAAAATCATTTTAGAATATGATTCAAGTGTGTGACAATGATAGCAATTCCATACATTCTTTTTAAAACAGTGGCTAGACTGGAGATATTTGGAAGCACATGGTTGGAATGGTTCAAAGCAAAGATTGAGGAATTGATAATTTGAGGAATTTTCAGAGGCTAGCAAATGAGAATAGACTTTTATTTGGGCTATAGAACAAAGGAAGATAAAAAAATCAGGTGGCTTCTTCATACTATTAATGTAAATATTTCACAGATATTTTGACTTCTCTCCATTGCATCCTAAATTGTGAGCTTCCTGAAGAAGGGATTATGGCAGCTACGCCTTCCTTTTAGCCCTTACCCCTGTTCTTACCCAATGGAGACCTAACGAATCTTGCTGATTGACAATCCCGCGCGTGTGTGTGGTGGGGAGGAGTTGTAGAGCCTGGAGAAAGAGACTCAGAAATGCATTCATGCCATCAGCACCAGAATAGGCAAATCTTGAGAAAATTTCCCAGTTTTGAAGTAAGCTAAGAAAGCTACAGAATAAGCATAAGACACAGCAATAATTTTCATCTTTGGGCATCTTCAGTAACTCCTGAACTTACACTTTTCATTTCAATTCAACATTTATTGACTGAATGTTGGAATGCATTAGTTTTAGAAGGATGAATGGCCTTGTTCTTGACCTCAGGATACTCATGTTACTAGAAGAAAGTTACCCAGGCAACTGCTAGACCGTATCGTCTGCTCTAAGTTAGCCCAATAGAGAGAAAAGGAAGGTCCAGAGGGGCCCTGAGTGAGTTCTTGCTAATTCTGCTTCAGCAGACCTGGGTTTCATAGGAAGTATGATCTCTGAGTTGAATTTTACTTCTTACTTTTTTATTTTTGAAAAAGCGTTTAGTAGTTTTGTGGTGGTGTACTTTGCAGACCATGAAATTCATCCAATATATAGTATAGTTTAATAATTTTTAACAAATGTATACAGTTTTGCAGCCATCACTACAATCATTTTCTTTTCTTGTTACTGTTTGGCTTTTTAAGACAGGGTTTCACTATAATTCAGCACTAAAGCTGGCCTGGAACTTGGCGTCCTTCTGCTTCGACCTCTTTGAGTGCTAGAATTGCAGGCCTGTGCCATTACACCCTGCTCTCATCCAATTTTAGAAGACCTCTATCACCTCCCAGGAAATTTTTTTGTGCATTGTGCAGCCAGTCTCTCCTCCCACCACCAGCCTCAGGCACCACTGATACTGCTTTCCATCTCTATCGTTTTGCTTTTTCTAGGCTAAAAAAAAAAAAAAAAAAAAAAAAAGGGAATCACATGATATTTAGACTCTTGAATGTCTTTCACTTGGTATTATGTCTCTGCACCTGGTTCACTCATGCTGTGACATATGTAGTAATTCAGTGCTTCTTTTTTGCAGAGTGGCATTGCATTGTGTGGCTGTAAAGGGCTTTGTTTACCCATCCACTGGTTGATAGATACTTTCATAGTATTTTGTTGTTTTGAAGAGCACTGCTGTTAGTATTTGCACACATGTCTTTGTGTCAGCAGACAGTTTCATTTCTGTTAGGGAGACAGGTAAGAAAGGAATTACTGGGTAAGCATATATGTAACTCTTTAAGAAATTATCAGGATGCCAGAGTGACTGTACCACCTAACATTTTCACAGCAGGAAATGACAATTGCAGTTTGTCTAAATCTTTAATAATTGATGATGTTCTGTTTTATTGATTATAAGCCTATCCTGTCCTGTTGGAGTTACAATGGTACCTTTCTGTTCTTTTCATTTGCATTTTATTTTTTTGTCAGATATTGACAAATTATATGTGCGTACATTTTAATGGGGTACAAAATGACATTTTGATTTTCCATTATAGTGTGGTATGATTAAATCAAGTGAACTAATCTATCTACTACCTTGAATATCTGAAATTTTTTTGATGAGAACATTTCTCTCTCTCTTTGGTTTGTCCTCCTAGGGATTAAAACCAAGAGTGCCCTGCCACTGAGCTATATCTCTAGCCCCTTTTCTTTTAATTTAAAAAATTTTGAGGTAATGTCTCCCAAAACGGGCCAAGCCTGCTTCAGATTTTTCATCCTCCTGCCTTAGAATCCCGAGTGAGATTCATTCTTTTAATGATATTGAAATGTATAGTAGTCAATTATTAACCGTATTCCTCATATTGTGCAATAGCCTCACACTTAGTCCCCTCTTGGAGGCTGTGTAACTTTTGGTTTTCATCTCTCTGGCATCTGAGCCCCAGCGTCTGGTGACTATCATTCTACGTGCTGCTTCTATGAGTTTGGTTGATTAGATTGCACATCAAGTGAGACCGTGTGGGGTTTGTCTTTCCGTTGTCTTATTTCACTTAGCAGTAGATGTCATTACTAAATAAGACCATTCAGTCCATAACCCTTTTCATGGTGAGCATTTTTATCTGAAAACTGAGAGTGAGAGTGTCCTCATGTGTAAAACAGAGAAAAAGAAAACTGATAGTATCCACCTCAAAGAGCATTAAGTAAGGTAATGCCTGAAAAAACTTACAGTATAGCATGGCATATAACACATTGTAAATATTCATATATATATATATATATATATATATATATATATATATATATAAGCCGTAACATGCCAAAAGACACACAGCTATTAGGAAGCAGAACTGGAACCTAGGGCTTATTATACAAGATAAGGTCAGATTCATGAAGGGCAAGGTAATAAAAATGCCTGTTATGTAACTTTAACTAAATGAATGATAAATAAAGAAGAGTCACTGAAAGATTCAGAGAAAGCAAGTGATTAAGATTATCAAATTATGCATTGAACCTGACTTTTCTTGTGGAGATGTTAATATTGCTGCCTTAAGAAGTTTCTTGCAATGCATGAGTTTTATAAATTCTTGGTATGAAGAACTTTGTCACTGTTTTTTTGCCAAGATTTTATTATAAATTTGGCAAGGAAAGATCTTGATCCGTTTTAGACATGTTCCATTTTTTTTTCTTATTTTTATCAGAAGAAAGATTTCAGTCCATCCTGAAACGAACAAAAAAGTATAGGGTGGGGGCAATACTCTTAGCGGACCCAAGGGTTGGTCTGAGGCTGAACTAGTAGCTAATGTCTGAAATATTCTTCTGTCAATATTGTGATCTAATCCTCATTCTAACCTGGTAAAGTCCTTACTATCCCTAATTTACAAACTGCGGGCTGAGGGTTGCTGGGATTTGGTATTTTCCCCCTGTATTTTATAGGTCATAAATGATGGGGCTGAGATTCTTATCACTGCATCCAGTTCTGAAGCCCAGAGCATGCAGCTTCCTATGCAGTCAGGGGCCCTTGAGACAGCTGTCATTTTATGCTGGGAATTCAGATAGCAGCAGAATTTTACAGAAGGATACGCCTTTAAACACCTTCCGTTCTGTGTCCTGCATTGTATACATGGGAAACTGATTCTCAGAAGGTACTCGGGGTATTTTCACTTAGAGATGCCTAATTTAGCATTTTTTTCCATTCCCTGTATTCAATCAATAATTTTCCTGTTAGCTAGGTGTGGTCACACAGACCTGTAATCCCAGCACTCGGGAGGCTGAGGCAGGAGGATTGCCATGAGTTCAAGTCCAGTCTGAGCTACGTAGTGAGTTTGAGGCTAACCTGAAATACATAGTCAGACCCTGTCTCAAAAAAAAAATTTTTTTTTCCTGTTGTAATTTCCCACAGCACTCTCGCTGACTGTTTTTGGAACATGAGCTGATGATTTAATGCTCTGCTTTCCTTTT
The DNA here is from genome assembly GCA_004363535.1 of Dasyprocta punctata. Lineage (NCBI taxonomy): Eukaryota > Metazoa > Chordata > Mammalia > Rodentia > Dasyproctidae > Dasyprocta > Dasyprocta punctata. Next base: position 73,566 of record RJWM01007024.1, on the reverse strand, counting down.
TTTTTTTTTTTTTTTGTTTATTTTGCTCTACTTATTTTAAAAAGGAGGAACTGAAGCAGTTGGAGGCCATTTTTACTTTTTACAGTAAACTTGGCATTTTAAAATCAGCTTTTCAAATACACTGACACATTCAGTATGTCTTCTTGCCCGAGTTTCTTACTAGATGCTCTGAACAATGACCTCATAGAGGTGCCTACTCTATATATAAGATGCATCCAGTTTCCGTGTATCCTATCACTGTGCAGGAAACCATCGACCAGACATCCACAAGTTACACAAAAACTCACAGTTATGATTTCCAGAGAACCTGCAGACCTGAGGAAGCAAAGAAAAGACCTGTTTCAACCCTAAGACTCAGATGACTATGGTCTTAATACAGTCTAATTGGGCAATGAGTTTGTTTGTTTCTTCCAAGAAGTTGTTGTGCCAGTGAAGCCATTTCATATAGAAGGAAATGAGGAAGAGAAAAAACAAAGTCAGTCTTTATTTAGAGAACACTGTAAAAGCAGATGCAAGCATGACCTCTTGTGGTAGAGGGGCCCACTGAACAGAAAGGGTCAGAAAAATTGTGGTGGAGTTGGGCAGACTGTGAGGGACTAATGATCTGCAGAACTTTATCTAGGAATTTCTGAGCCTCGGTTCTGGCCTCATGGAAGCTCAGCTTTCTGTCCCTTACACATACACGCCACACAGCTCACCCGAATTCCCTTTGATTAACAGCAGTGGTGCACCATTTGATACATGCAAGGCAGCTAGTCATGTGGCTTCTCAGGGTCACAGTTTCTGGTTTATAAAGCGTTGTATTTTTGGCACTTTTATTGAGTGCCTAGTGATGGGTCTAACTAACTGATCAGTATTAAAACAGTGAAAAAAGAATATTATCTAATATGCATCTGTGAATCAGATTGGCAGGAATGCGATCGTCTGAATTAGAATGAATTTAGTCAATCTGTTAGTCAACTTTCTGTCTCTAGAAGGGAATACTGGAGCTAACTATCTTACAAAGAGAAAAACCTTACTTTAGCTCACAATTCTGTGGGCCTGTATGAAGACAAAGCAGATCTGTTGCTTTGGGCCTCTGCTGGGGCTGCCAGAGAGGAACAGCAGGAAACGTGGGGTAGGTCAAGCTCTCCCATCGCCTGAAAGCCAAACGGGAAGAAGAAATTGAGGTCCTATAATCCTCTTCAAAGGCTTTCCCTCAGTGAGCAATGGTTTGATGGTTACTACAAAGTGTTTTCTCTACTTTTCCTTCTTTTTGGTGCCAGGGATCGAACTTACAACCTCGCACTTGCCAGGCAGACCCTGGTGCAGCTGAGCTATACCCTTAACCCAGTTAATGCACATTTAAAGAGTTGCTAAGGATGATGAAACTCCTGCACCATCCCAAGGAGAGAGTGTTGTCTTTAGGGATGAGTATTTACTCATCATCATAAGAAACCATGAAAGCTGGAATTCTGGTATAATTTCAAGTCACAAATATGTACGCAGTAGATGTTTTCAATGCAGAACTCTTTTGGGGATCTTTGTAATCTACCCTCCTACTCTGTCTGTGTGCAATATTTGGTAAGTTCTTCATGAATGTTAGTTAGACAAAAAAGTACATGAGTTGATATCTAGTGACTGCATAATCAAAGCATTCTTTTTCTTGTGAAGATGTGTCAGAGACAATAGATTCCACCAACTGCAGTACTTGAACAGAAATTAGTCTCAGTGGCCAGAATGTGAGAAGAGAATGCTAGAGTCAGATAGGAATTTTCTGTGCTTGTTTGAAACTTGGCTCTGGCTGTGATTTCTCTATCACAGATACTGGGGTGGGGAGGGCTTGCACAGGGAAAGCAGGGTGTACTGACACGGAAGCTGACAAAAACGTTGGCTGGGCTAGGAGTCGTTCCTATTTTAGTCACTCCCAGATGTCTGCTGCTTAGTTTTAAGGGAAAGGAGGGTGTCAGCCCCCTGTGTGGGGAGGAGGGGTACTCCCCTCCTTTGGCTTTCAACTCACGTGTAAAGCCACACCTCTGCATGCTCCTAAGCTGGAATTGATAAAGCTTTTAAAGATTATGCTCTTTAATACTGCCTCTTTCATTTGCACTGTATATATAACAAATAGGCAAACAGAAGCAAGCTTTGTGTATAATCAGGATGCCCCCCCACTAGCGTTATAAACCAGAACCCTCCCCACTTTGGTTGTGATCTAATATTTATGAAGCACCAGCCACTGAGCATATGTTGAATCACACGTATAGCAGATAAGCCAGCTGCCCCAGTAGCTATTGTGCTGGCAGATGCTGGTTACGTGTCCACTGTTGCCTTTGCTATTATTTTCAGTGTGTCTCTTCTTCCCAGTGCTGCAATTACAAGTTAAAAAGATGTTAGGTTGTAACACATATGGATGTGAGAATGAAACCCTCTGAAATCTTTTCAAAAAGAATGCCCAGAATCCTTTCCAAGAGGCCCTGGAACTAACCACCCAGGACCAATCCTGGGGCAAAAGTCCATGATGGACTGGTAAGATATCTTCTTCCTTCCTTTTCCTGAGCTATTATGGCACCAATGTGACACAAGTCTTAGGAGACAAAACGAGCACTGGAGAAGGAATATAGCGGTTAAATACATGGGACTTGCATTAGATCCATTTCTAATTCAGACTCTCTTTTACTAGCTGTGTGAAAGTGAGAAGTCACTTAACCTTCCTAAGGCTTAGTTTCTTCATACATAAAATAGGTATAGGGATCGTAGTGACCACATCTTTGTGTGTGTTGGGAGGGGCAAGATCATGGCAAATGATATTGTCTCTACTGTCCAACCAGGTTGTAAGCTGACCAGAAATGAAACGAAGAATAAGACAGGTGGAGGTCAACATGTCACCATTATTGTTAAGGAATGTGGCACATTAACCAATGAGGCATCGCTTTATGGGCTTCACAGCTGACCTTGCTGCCAGGACAGGTGTCTTCTTGCAGGGACAGCGTGTAGGTCTCTCTCAGGGAGGGAAGGAGAGACCCCGCTGCTTCACTCATGCCCAGCGGTCAGATTGGCTTCTGCTCCTGAGGGCCAGCAGAAGGCCTTGGAGGACAGCAGCAGTATCACATTTATGAGTCTTTCCCACGTGGAGTTCAATGGCGAGCTTGGAGGAAGTGACGCCCTTATAGCAGCTACTTCGTGGGGTTCTTGAAGGGATTCTGTGAGGTGAAGCAAGGTGCTCGAGAAAGGCTGAATCATCAACAAACATGTGGACTGGTTTTATTACTGCAGCCATTGATGCTGAGTGTCAGGAGTGTGGCAAGGAAATGGGGGAAGGATTAGATCCTGGGGAAAAAAAGGAAGAGTTAGGAAAATGATATTTGTTGAGCCATAGGGGAAAAAATAAACATTTATAACCTTTAAACTAAGCAAGAGGCCAAGAGTCCACACTTACCTGGTTCCGTTATTGTTGTGCTGGGGCAGAGAAACCAGAATGGAGGTTCAGGGTAGAGGGATTTAACACAACTGAGAGAAAGCAGGAACCTTCACCAGATAAACGTGAAACAAGAACAAGGTGTGGAACTGCTAGCTGGAAAATTCTGCCAGTGCAGGGTTTTTGAGAATGAAGAGTGCTGGTATTGGGCACCGACTGACTCATGTGTTTGTGATTTCTGACTTTGGGTTTAAGATTAGCCCATCTGCTCCTTAATTGAGCCTTCACTAGTTGTTTTAACACAATGTTCTTTTGGGTGGCAGGGTGGGATTCCCTAAAGAAATATAACCGGTAAGAGATCTATATCTATATATGAAAATTTATTACATATAATTAATTTAGATTGCTTATAGAAAGCTTTATATATTGCATCTATTACATACACATTGATATGAACAGTAGGCTTATTGCATAGGAAATGATATTTATTTTGAGGGCTCGACTCGTGATTATTGAGGCCGAGAAGTCCCATTGTATCCACATTGTAATCTACAGGCACAAGGAAGCCAGGAGAGCGATGCAGTCAGAGTAAGTCTGGAAGGCTTGAGCATCCGAGAGCTCTTGTGTGTGTCCCAGTCTGAGGGCAGGAGATGAGGCGAGATGAGATGTTCCAGGTCAAGCAGAGAGGCGGGAAGGAAAAGGGCAAATTTCTCCTTTTTCTGTTTCTTCCTTCATTTTATTCAGGCTCTCAGTGGGTTAGAGCACGTCCAGCCACACTGAGAGAGAAGTCTGATTTACCTAGTTACCTACACCCTGTCATACACACCCAGGCACTTTAATCTGGACTCTCTATGGCCCTCTTACAATGACACAAAAATTACCCATCATAAATTGGGTTTCTTCCTTCCTTTCATTTTTTTTTTCTTTTTGTGGCACTGTGAATTGAACCAAGGACCTTTGCACTGGGCTAAATTCCCAGACCTTTTATTTTGAGACAAGACCTTGTGAAATCTCCAAATAACCCAGACTTGGCGCAAACTTGGTTCCTCCTGCCTCAGTTTCCCATGTATCTGGGTTTAAAGGCAAGTGCCACCAAATCTTGTGAATTTATTTTTTTCTTAAAGTGACAAACACACACACAGGGATAGGTGGTACAAAGAATCTCAGAACTTCCGTGCTTGCGTTTGACTTGTTCATTTCATACTGGCCATGGTTAAACCCATCAGTTCCTGCAAAAGTTTCTGTTAGTTCTTATAGTATTTTTTTTTTAATGTGTGTGTGTTTTTGAGCCAGGGTCTCACTATGCAGTTCAGACTGAACTTGAGCTCACTTTGTGGCCCAGGCTGGTCTTGAACTCACAACAATCTTCCTACCTCAGTCTCCAGAGTACTGGGATTACACATGTGAGCCATCATGCTCGGCAGTTCTTACAGTAATATAAAATAAATTTACCACAAAATTTGAAAGCAATAGTTTTTTTTTTTTTTTTCAGATTTCCACTGTCTGCTGATTTGAGCTAAACATTATCTTTGTTTAAGGGAAGTTTCTAAATTACTTAGTTTTTCTTTAAGGAATTAGCATCTCATTGTTCATACCCTAATCCCCAAGTCTAAATCCTGGGTTGGTATACATGATGGTAAAAGTGATCGATTGGATTTTCAAAGTTCCTAGGGTGATTCACATGGATCTCAAGAGGATGCCCCAAAAAGACAAGTTATTGTCATTTCATTTCATGAAGCATAGTGTGACCGTTAATTTTGGTATGTCAACTTCATTGGATTAAGAAATGCCTAGCAGATTAGTAGAACATGTGGTGTTTCTGGGTTGGTCATAGAAGTGGGTACCATACTTGGTCCCTTGCCCATTTCTTTGTGGAGCCCTGTTTCCTGGCTGCATGAACTAAACAGCTTTGCTGTGACACACCCTTCTGCCATGATGTTCCTGGCTTGGGGCAGCTGACCATGGACTGAATTCCCCACAACCAGGAGCTAAATTTAATCTTTTCTCCTTTAAATTATGAATGTTGGGTGTTATGACCAGCAATGGGAAGGTTAGCTGATACACATGGTAATCTTAAGTGATTTTCAGAGAGGAGCTGAGGAAAAGACATATGGGCATATGGAAACAATGCTTCAATTCTCAGAATGAAAAACAACAAATGCGAGAAAGAGAAAAATAAATATCATAAAGGAAAGCATCATAAGGTCAATGTTCTGCATACAAAAAGAGGTTATTAGGGGCTGGGGATTTAGCTCATTGGTAAAGTGCCTGCCTGGCAAGTGTGTGGTCCTGAGTTCAATTTCCAGTACCGCCAAAAAAATTATAGGAAAAAAGTGGCTATTTGGGTGACTTTGGACAATAATTCGAATCCAAGAAGAAAATTTTTAGGAAGGAGGGCACAATGCACAATGAACCTCTTTGTTATGAGTGAATGCTATTGTAGTCTTGACAAATTGAACTTGCAGGTTGATTCCAGTGTCATTTCACCTGCTTACCATTTCTGCTAAGTGGAAGCTGAGGCTCCGCTGTGGTTAAGGAGAACCAGTCTAACCTGCAGCAGCATTCTGAGGACACCCGTTTTAGAACACACCCTTCCTCACCCATATTGAGCATACTCTTAAAATTGATACCCTGAAGTTTGTTTTGATGTCTAAATCAATGGGCATTTCACACTAAAAGCCCCATAGGTGAGCAAGCCCATATTTGGTTAAAATTTTTGTCCATTTAAAAGGCACTGAATTTCAAGTAAACCATGGAGTTGCCGATCAATGTGGCAGCTGAAATATTCACTCAATGGAACAAAACAATAGAGATCATGTCAGAGCTACAACCCGAATTTAAAAATTTAATGTCCTTTTATTATTCCTCTCAAGAGTCTGTCTTTTCTATTGAGTTGCTCCTCATAGCATCTGCTAAGTGACTTTGTTGTTGGATTTTAGGGCTTGGCACAATATTCCGTCCTCTTTTATGGCTATTACGACAATAAACGAACGATTGGATGGCTGAATTTCAGGTTGCCGCTCTCCTATTTTCTGGTGGGGATTATGTGCATTGGATACAGCTTTGTGGTTGTCCTCAAAGCGTAAGTTTCATTTCTCTGTTGGGAAGAAAATGATGATTTCTGGATTCAAACAGGGAATAAATTTGAGAATTAGTTATGATTTTGTTCTATGTCATGTCTAGAGGATGCAGAGTTTGTAAGAAGTTAAATGTCGTTTTAATACCAGCACTAATGTTAGACTATTTCATCCTCAAACTGAACATAAACACACCCCTTTGGGTCACCGTGCTGGGTCAGAGTGATGTTTGCATGCCTGTCTTGTCCTTGGGGATGTTTTTTAAGAATGTGCCTCTGTACCTCAAGGTGTCAACCAGTGTTGCTAAGAGAAGGAAAAGCTACGATCCCTCTCTTGCATGAAGAAAGGACCGTGACATACAGAATCTGCTCAACAGAAAGAATCTGTTCTGTGTTCATTAAAAAAAAAAAAAAAAAGACACAGACTAATCATTTATCCAGAAAAAATTTTAGCTACGGAAGACAGAAAAAAAAAAAAGAATGGCCCTCAATAAGACAATCACAATCCACTGTATAATCATAGTTTTTCTTGGAAAACGATTTATCAGAGTTCAGGAATGGATTTTGCTGGAGAACTGATAAAACTGCAGTTCATTTTTTTCTCTCCTGCCCGAAATATATTTATAACACCTTACTTAAAGACACTGCAGAAATTTAGCAGTTATCTAGGGCTGTGAAAAAAAATCCATTGTTTAATCAATTTTCTGAGCTACCTTAGCAGGAAAGTTGAAACATCTCCAGTGAGAGCTCCATTCTTTTATTTGAGTATGCACAAGGCGAATTGGCCTCTTGCCTCACTGTGGAAAGGCCCTTTGCTCAAGAATCTAAGAGGGGTCATATGCACAGTCACCCTAGGCAGGAGCTCTCTGGGGGAGCAGTCTCTGATATGTTTTGTGTTCTGTGCCTCCCTCATTGACTACTCTAAAGAAAACAGTTATATTTAGTTTTTTAAGTTCCTTCAAGACTTGAAAAATGCTATATTGGAGACCCCGTATCCAATATATTTATCAACTTGTCCAAACGTAATTAAAGAGCTCAAATATAAAATATTTATCTATCTATCCAATAAAGCACACCCACATTCTAAAAATCTAAGATACTTTCTGACCTTTTGAAAATCTTGTGTAATTGAATTAAAATAGTCAAAGATACCATTTCTACTAATGAGCCCTCATGAATATCATTTCTGTGTCGTACATTTAATTTTCATGACCCTTGAGGAAGAATGTCTTTGTCCATCTAATTGCCATACTCAAAGTTCTTTTTATTTTTATTTTTTTGTAATACTAGTGATTGAACCCAGGGCCTCAAGCATGCTGGGAAGCATTCTATCACTGAGATACATTCTAGCCCTCTCAGCCTCTTTTTGTGACCCTGCAGTGCTTTCATGCCCTAGTGAGGTCTTGGACCACTCTGTTTTGGTTCAAGTCTCATCTGTCCTTTATGTTAGTTTGTGTGAACACCAGTAAGTTGCTCCTGTTTCTCATTTCCGGCTCGAGGTGTCATAGGTTTGAAGACTAAAGAGTTCATATGTACAAAGTGCTTAAAGATGCTGGCATATTGAAAGTGTTCAAAAATGTTTACCATTTTATTAGGACTACAAAATTACCATTATTCTTGGACTTGCTAAATAACCAAGCAAAGTCAGCATGGTAGAAATTGAGGTCACGTGATAGTTCTCCAAAAGAGGACTGGCTTAGGAATGTACCTCAGTGGTAGAGTCATTGCCCCACATGGATTTTATCCCCAGCACTGCCAAAAAAAAGTGGAGGGAGGGAAGTTGTAAATGAGTATACAGTTGTATTGTACATTAAAGATTTGACTTGAAGACAACAATTTTCTGGAAGGTGAATTTAAAGTAGCTAGAACAGCATTGTAAAAGGCAAAGCAAGTACATGATTAAAAGATCATGGAAGTGGCCCATATGTCCTTTGTTAGATGAATGAATAAAGAAAGTGTGGTATTTATACACAGTGGACCACTACTGTGTCATGAAGAAGTATAAACTAGAGCCATTTGTGGGAACATGTATGCACTTGGAGGTCATAATGTTAAGAGAAGTAAACCATGCACACAAGATTAAATAAGTATCCCATAGTTTCTCTTATATGAGAAGCCCAAAGTATAAAAAAGAGCACTATAAAAGGTAGACCATGGGAAATAGGAAGACAGATCTATTTCAAATGGAAAGGAGATCAAGAGATGTGAGAAAGGAAGGAAAGGGGATGAAAAAGAATTAATATGTCTTAGGTACATGCACCAAGCCCACAAGGAGTGTTATTATGTACTGCCAACATATACTGAAAATTTTTAAAAACAAGATAAGCTGGGCGTGGTGGCACACGCCTTTAATCCCAGCACTCAGGAGGCTGAGGTAGGAGGAGCGTTGTGAGTTTGAAGCCGGTTTGGGCTACAACACGAGTGTAAGGCCAGCCTGAGCTACACAGTGCGACCCCGCCTCAAAAAACCAGGGCTGGGAGTTTGGCTCAGTGGCTTAAGCGCCTGTCTAGCAGGCACGAGGTTATGAGTTCAAGCCCCGGTGCTGAAAAAAAAAAAAAAAAAAAAAAAAAAAAAAAAAAAAAAAAAAAAAAAAAAAAAAAAAAAAAAAAAAAAAAAAAAAAAAAAAAAAAAAAAAAAAAAAAAACAAGATAAAACTAATTGTAGCAACATAATGTAACCTAATGTATCAAAGTATTTTTATTTCAATAAATTAAATTATTATGGAGTTTTTGGGGCAATGTCTTTGATTTGTACTCACATTTCAGGTACTGAGGAGCCACATTTTTCTACTGATGATCATATTGGGCAAAGCCACTCTAGAAGGTGATTTCGTTGACCTTCAAAAATTTTCCGTAAGATCCCATTTAACATAGCTACAAGGCACCAACTCTACATTTTCTCCCTCATAGTCAGCTATGTTATGCTTTGGCCCATTAGTCTGGCATGGCACTTTGGTAACTTGTTATTGGCAAGTGGTTTAAGCTCAATCACCTATATAACAGTACAACTCAAAAGCAATACATGACAGTTGCACAATTATTAAGGTCAAATTAGCATAGTATCATGTTGTAAATGTACGTAACATGGAAGACTTGAGCGCCTTCATATGTTGGCCTCATCTGTTTAACGTTTAATATCCCAAAGGAAATTTGATTTGCTTTCAAAACCTACCTGTTACCATTAAAAGCAATTCTTTATATTAAAATGTCTGGAATTTACTGATATATTGCACTGGTATATTTTGCAGCTAAACTTTTGAAAACAGCTAATAATTTAAGGAATGCATGACTTAAGAAACTCCTTGATGTCTTTCTTATCTTAATAAACTTTTCTAAGACTCTCCTATTGTGGGGATTGCTAGGATTAGGACTTTTCTGTTAATGAGTCTAACAATAATAATGCAGAAAGATAAGGTCAGTAATACCCTTTAATGTTTAAATCATATGTCATATATAACCTCTAAATGGTATCAAAAATTTTGTCTACATAAATTTTCTTTTACATATCATAAGCCTATATGTCTTATAAACACACCTCAAGATATGCATATAAATTTGTCTAAGTATGGCAAACTGGCAAGATATTATCTATATTTCTGAATCTGTCATAATGACCATAATTTACATTTCAAACAACAACAGTAACTAACATTTACAGGGCATCTGTTATACATTATCACTACCTTTAGCCTTTACACATTACAAAGTAGCTATTATACAGTTTTACATGTAATGAAGTAAAGCTCAGAGAAACTACATTACATGCCTAATATTATTTGACCATAGTATCTATTTGAACCTAGGTTTTTCTAGTTCACCATGTATCTTCTACTCCCATCTGTATTGCGCTTCCCATTACACAGAAAAATTATTTTCATCCATCTTGTATAGTGGATTAAGTAGATACTATTCCTATTGAATCAATTCAGAAATTAAGACTCAGCAAAGTTCAATGTTTTGACTAAATCCAAATAACTCAAATCTTTTCTAATTCTGGTGAGGATTCATCTATGTTGATCTCTCCCTCGACTGTCCTGGGTGGCTGCTTTCATTTCTTAAATGATGTACTGTCTTTTGACAAATTTTGTTGCAGCTATACAACCTGGATACTATTCTTATGCCCCCAAATTTTGTGAAAATAGAAACAAAAACAGAAAGAAAGTTAAACATATCAAAACCAAGTCTTCATTTTAGAAAACTTTATATACTCCAAGATTTTGAGACATAGCCAACCTATTAAACCATTTCCAAAGCAGTGAAAATTTATTTTGTCCTCCCTGTCTAGGTTGTTGTTGGTCCAATTGCTTTTCACTTCTTTTGCATCGCTTACTCAGGCACCTGTGACCCACCTGCTACCCTGGCTAAGCTTCCTGACATCCCCACGTGGGACCTCAGCATTAAAATTATTCCTCCTCCCTCCCTTTCACTCCATCACCATTTAAAGTTTTCCCCTTGAAAGATTCTTTCTTATCTCATCAGAGAAAGGCAACCAGAGCCTTGGGAGGACCCGGTCTAATATTTTTTTTCTGAGATATTTTCGCTGGAGATGACAGTGTTTAATATCTAATGAATTTGATGCCTTATCCTAAGCTGTGGAAAGGTAAATAGCACTGACCTACAGGGCACAGCATCCTAACAAATCCCCAAAAGGGTGGTTTTTCTCTTTTTCCTCCAAACAAGTTGGCTTTACGTCAAAAATTTTTGGAGCAGAAAAGCAGTTAAGTATAAAAGTTTTAAAGTGACCATTTTCCACTTTATATGACTACCTCGTAACTGCATCTATGATTATGAAGTTCAACATGAAAAATTGTCCCTCTCCAAACATGGACTAGGGATGGTAATAGTCTAGGATGAGGGACATTAATTTATCAAGTGAAATGATATTGCTGAAACTTATCATAATGACAAAGACAGAACTGAACCACAATAATATAACAAGTGTATGTGTTATGCACTGTACCATGCAAAGATACTTATGGTGCATGTATTTATTTGGGAAAGCTTTTATCAGTGTTAAATTTGCTTCCAGAATGATAATTTCAGTCACTTTATTCATTCATTTAATGACTATTTATGGAGTACTTCTATTGGTAAGCTAGGGAGCTATCCAGTGCCTGTGGATTTAGTGGTGAATAAAGTCAAGGGCTTATTTGGGGAAACAGACTGTAAACAAAGGAATGGCCAGTGGTTGTGGCCAATATATATAAATTTGATTTTTAAATTTTTGTTTGCTAATCAAAACTTTGCTTCAGTTTCTTTTCTATGTATGTAGCACATGCCTAAGTTTCTTCTAAGAATGGAATACATGATGTTTTGTATAATCCTTGAAGTAATTCTCTCCTCTCTCTCTCCCTCTCTCCCTCCCTTCCTCTCTGTCTTCCAGGTTTTAGAGAATTTTTTTCTATCTCCCTTTCAATCCCTTGCCTTTTCCCAATTTTCCTTGGTAGCCACGTTTCTAGTGACCCATTTGGCTTAAGACTTATGGAGGCATTTATTTGATTTATTAAAAACCTTTACATTCACCCATAAAATAACTAAATGACTCCACTGTATAAAGGAAACTGCAAACTTGTGATTAAAGGCAAGGAAATCAGTACAAAATTCTTAGGAAACAGCATAAATGTGTTCTCCAACTCCCCTGGAGAAACAAATGATATATTGAGATTGCTTCCCAGTGATAAAAGGATTCAAAACCACACAGGTAGTTTGAAAATGGAGGGGTTTTTTTTTATAAGTATGCACATCTTTTCTTTTCTTTTCTTTTCTTTTCTTTTTTTTTGCTCCATAGGATAGAGAGGGAGCTAAGTGCAGTATTATATGGCTTTCAGGGCCACATTAAAAGTGTGTTGCGGGCCCGGTTTGAGTTCGTGCTCCTGCTGTGCTCCACTCGCTTTTCCACATCTTTTCCTACCACGTTGCCATTTCTGCACGTTAGTTGCGCTGTTGGCCCATTCAGCTAGGATTTCCTTCCTAGCTGGGAAATCATCTTTAGCTACAAAATTTGGGCAGTGACAAAGCTCCATGCAGCATTTCCCTGTCAAGGGGCCATCTTTACATTAGCCCGTGCCCTTGCTCAGTGGCAGTGTAAAGCGTGCGTGGTGCTATAATGATCAAATAAACCATTTCCCCAGCGGTTTAATTATAATGACTGTCTGAGTTAACCCTTCGGGATCTGAAAAGCAAAGGCATTTGGTATGGCTCAGAATTCCTCCTGATGTGGACACCGGAGCGAGGCTGGAAGAACCTGAGCCCTTGACTTGTCCAGGTGGATTCCTGCTGGGTGACGTCCTGCCGTTCGCGTCACGACTTTGAGCCGCAGCTTCTGCATCCATAAGAAACAGAGCAATAGTAACTACTCTGACCTTTTGCTAATCTGCATGTAATTAGCATTTCAAAGGGTAAAGTGATAGACTGATGAAAGGAATAATTAATTTGGGTTACTTTTCACTGCCTATTAGCCTAATTAAAATATATAAGCCTCCATAAAGAGTGGGAAAGTGTGGATAATCTCAGAGGTACCAGACCACCATACAATGTGAGCTCTTTTCTTCTTTTGCTCCTGTGTCACTATATTTAACAAATCGAAATCTTACTGGACTGCTTTATGGTAGATGTCATGTGGAATTTTAATTTAGCTATTTATAGTGATAGACAAAAAAAGAAGTAGAATATGTGTGAGATAGATGTGTAGCCATTGAAACAAACCTATAGAATTACATTTTAAATGCTCTAGGCCTATTTTTTTCTAAATCACTGATTAGAATATATATAACTGTTGGCATTAAAGTTTTATTAAAATCTTGACATCTGGTAAGGAATTGTAGTCAATAGAATTTTAATGTATTCAGTTTAATTGCTCTTTGGTAGGAGACTCTAGCAGGAATTAGAATTTACAGAAAACTTCCTTGACCTTGATTGGTCCATACATAGGCTTCAGGGGGTCTTGGAACCAAAGTCGTATAGAGCTACATATATATTTTTTCTGGTGGGGGTTAGTAGTTTTCATAAGATTCTTACAGGGATTCTCATCCCATGAAATATTAAGGAACAATTATCTGACATTTGTATCTCATTTCAGGAAGATACATGCAAAATATGTGTTTTACATACCTGTTCAATTGTTAAAATCCATCAATGTATCATTTCAAAGACCTGGAAAATTAAAAATTTAAAAAACCAAGCCAAATTAAAAAATAAAACTTCCTTTTTGGTTTTAGAACAAACTTGTTTAAGAATGTATGCTATTTAGATATTGCTTCTCTAATTTACCTGTGACCCTCAGGTACCTTCTCTTTTTCTTTTTTATTCTGAATGCTGTGTTGAACTTCCTGTTTTTCCAGGATGACCAAAAATATCGGTGATGATGGAGGTGGTGATGACAATACTTTCAACTTTAGCTGGAAGGTGTTCTGCAGTTGGGACTATCTGATTGGCAACCCTGAAACAGCTGACAATAAATTTAATTCCATCACGATGAACTTTAAGGTAGACACAAACTTCAAAATCTTGTTCTTATATTTCTAAGAGTAACACTGGTGACATCCCATATGGCCTAGTTAGTGAAGTTTTTAACAGTCAAAAGAAAGATGAACTCAGCCTGGCATGGTGGCTCACGCCTTTAATCCCAGCACTCAGGAGACTGAGGCAGGAGGTTTGTTATGAATTCAAGACTAGCGTGGGCTGCAAAGTGAGTTCAAAGCCAGCCTGAACTGCATAGCAAGACCCTGTCTCAAAACATAAGGCCAGGGATTTAGCTCAGTGGCCTAAGCGCCTGCCTGGCAGGTGCAAGATTGTGAGTTCAATCCCAGGTACAAAAAAAAAAAAAAAAAAAAAAAAAAGGAGATGAACTCACCATTCTGCCTATGTGGAATCTGGGCACAGGTCTCATTATGACTGGGAAATACCCTGTGAACCATGACAGCATGATTATCGCTTGAGGAGGTTTCTTTCTCTAAATTTAGTAAAAAAAATAATAGCACTTGATTGAAACAGGACAATATCAGTAATCAGAATTAGATAGCTTAAATAATAGAAAAATGCTTATTAATTATTTACAGAAATAAGTTCAATATTTAAAACTATGGCATTATTTTGTAGCTTTAAACATTGTACTGAGACAGCATCTTTTAGAATGAGGAATATCTTTAGCATTTCCGAGTTTATTTGCAAGAATTTACCCTTTCTCTCATGTGCAGCCACAGGTAGTATTCATCTGGTTTGTGGAATTCTAGATTTAGTTTACATTTTTATTTGTTATACTCCCGAGTTCCTGACAGATTTCATTGCTAAGATCTTTGCTGTGTTTTGTTTTGCTTGGGTATAGGAAGCTATTATTGAAGAAAGAGCAGCCCAAGTAGAAGAAAACGTTCACTTGGTCAGATTCCTGAGATTTCTCGCCAATTTCTTCGTGTTTCTAACTCTTGGTGCAAGTGGATACCTCATCTTTTGGGCTGTGAAGCGATCCCAGGAATTTGCACAACAAGATCCCGACACCCTTGGGTGGTGGGAAAAGAATGAAGTTCGTCTCTGCATGCTTTTTATGTTCTTAGAAGCCGCTATTTGCTGTTCTGTGGGTTATGTGTCTACAGGGGGACCCTTGATAAGGCCACTCTTTACCCGTCCCCCCACCCTGCCCTTGTGACTAACCAACTTCGTCGCACACATTGCTGTCTTATTCCCAAATCTGTACTGTCCTTCATTCTGTGTCATGATCGAATGTTAGAATTACGGTCAATAGTAGAAAACATATAATGTAACTATTACTTTTTTAAATTTTTGACAGATGAGATGATGAATTTGAAGAGATTGGTGATAGGTTTATGTTCAAAGAGTTAGGAGAAGAGTCAGGGTGAAAACCCAGGAGTATTGATTTAAAATCTAAGACTCTTTATTTGAGCTTGTTTTGTTTTCCCTAAATATCCTGGTTGTGTCACTGAAGGATCCAGTTTCTGAATTCTTTGAAACAGCTATCATAAAGCCCTTGGTTCTTATACTTGTCTCACTAGAAGCATACAGACTTCTTCCTTAGATTTTGGTTTTCTTCTCTTCTTCATGAGAAGCCTAATTGGGCATCTTCAATCTCTTCCTCCAGGCGCCATACTTGCTCTACTATTCAGAGGTGGAAGGCCAGTTGCTGGCCACGTCTGCCTTCACAGTGTAGAGAAAGGTTAGCGATAGATACTTAGGATTAGGAAATAATTGGTCATGAATTGTCATGAGGGTCCAGTATAAAATGTGGCATATTTTGAACTTGGGCATTTTCAAAGAACATGCAGATTTAGGTTGCAAAAGAGTACAGACTTTCCATGCAAAACTTCTGTAAAACCTTGTAGGCAAAAACAGATAAATCTTCATAAGGCAGGGATTTTTATACAACAAATAATATAATCTACTTACAAAAAAGTTTGCAAATAAAAACATTCCAGTTAATTCAGAATTGGACAATGGTGCTGGAAGAACCATACACTTAAAAGACCATACTGTAATTTCATAGATGTTTCAAAGAAATTCGTGAAGTAGAAGCCATTAGGTAGAGGGTTTTTTTTTTTCATGAAGAAAAAGGAATACCTTAAAGCATTTACTAATTTTGCTTTCAAGGTTATCTTTTATAATCGTAACGGTAAATATAGGCAAAATGATCATACAGCTTTGGTTCTTAGTTCGTATTAAGTATATTTTTGTGTAAATATGAGAGATGAATGACTGTCATTAAGAGGATCAGCTTTTATAAGAATCTGTTTAACATCTATTTTAGGGAATCCCTGAGTCATAGATGTCAACGAAGATAATAATGAAAATTCATAAAATCAAATAAATTTAATTTTACCTCATATGCAATTGCACAGGATCTGCTAGTTTTCTGATAGATTGAAATTACGTCATGCTGATTTTATACTATTTCATGCTGAGTTTTGTATCTTATTGATCACACTGATATATTGTTCTTAACAAAAATGTGGAATCATATTATCAATTATTTTCTAAATATAGTCTGGTAGTTTTAGTCATTCAAAACATGATGTCAGCAAGGAAAAATAGAAAATGCTTACTGGTGATGAATTGAGCTGAGTGTTTGGGAAAGTCACAAGAGTTACTGGAAATCTTTTTTCCTCATTATAAAAGTAGTTCAGGTTCTGGATTCACATCTTTGACTTAATTTAATCTAGTAAGGTAATCATAATAGTTCAAATAGGTGATAAGAACAATACATTTTCTCCTGCTTATATTTCCACTTCTCTCTCTCTCTCTTGGGCCTTCTGTGTCTCTCTCTGCCTTTCTGTTTGTCTCTCTGTTTCTGTGTCTCTCTGTCTGTCTTTTTCTATTTCTCTGTCTCCGTCTTTTTCTCCCTCTTTGTTCTTTCTCTCTCCCTTCTTTCCCCTTTTATATCATTTTATTCTCTTGCCTATAGCATTATAGATCAGTTTTAACTTTCATAAATAGGCTTCCATAACATTATATACTATATTTTTTTCTGATAAAATTCATTCCCTTTTTTATTCTCTAGAAGTATGCATCTTCCTAGATTCAGAATTTAGCCTGAAGTCAATCTTGGGGAGCTCATTCATTCTAACTGAGTCAACTAACCAACTAACCAATTTTGATGATGGTAAAATTTGTATTCCCCATTTCAACCTTATCTTCAGGGAGATAATTTCCATTTCCTTCAAAACACCTATAGTAAAATGCATTGTTGCGTCAGAATCAGTGCCAGGTAGAACAGCATGTGTTCTTGGGAAACAAATCATCATTAGTAGCAAGTACACAACTTCTGCACATGTACGTTTTGTGAACTGAATGTGCATTGAACATTGTCTTTGTTGCTTTATTGAGACTAAATTCTAAAAATATGCATGCAATAATCTTCTTTAGTCTTATATAAAATGAAAGGAACCTTGCTGAATACCTTTCAGAGTTCTGGAGGAAAGCAGTGATAAACCGTGGACACCACTAACCTGGTCCCTCTGCTGTGCTTCCTTACAGATGAACATGGTTATGTCCCTGCTGGGGATGTTCTGTCCAACACTGTTTGATTTATTTGCCGAATTGGAAGACTATCACCCTCTCATCGCTCTCAAGTGGCTACTAGGACGCATTTTTGCTCTTCTTTTAGGCAACCTGTATGTATTTATTCTTGCCTTGATGGACGAGATTAACAACAAGGTAAGCCTGGTGTCTGGATTGGCCTTATCCTCAGTGCACTGTTAAATTCTGCCTCAAGACGCCAGAAATATCTCTGAAAACATCGTGGTCTTGTTTTTGTTTCTGTATCTTTGCTCTCTAGATTGAAGAGGAGAAGCATGTGAAGGCCAACATTACCCTGTGGGAAGCCAACATGATCAAAGCCTACAATGCGTCCCTCTCTGGGAACACCACGGGGCCACCTTTCTTCGTTCATCCCGCAGACGTTCCTAGAGGACCCTGCTGGGAGACAATGGTGGGACAGGTAATGTTGTGAACAGTAGTCCATGAGATTAGTCAGTAGCAAAAAAAGCAGATTCAATACTTCCTCCAAATGTGTTCCCTATTTTTTGCTTATTCATAGAAATAGCTAAGATTTATTGAATATTTAGTGTTTGCTGCTTCTGAATGTCATATGCATTATCTCATGGAATCCTCATACACATCCCCTTGAGAGAAATACTTCAAGAGTTTGAGATACTTCCTTCTTACACATCCTAGACAGCAGGCTGACAGGAGGACTAGGAAACCTACCTGTCAGTAAACAAACACCCATTGCACAGAGTCAATAGAATCAATGGTGGAGGATAGAATCTGGACTAGCCACCTTTGGGAAGAGGAGGATGAACTAGGTATGAGTTATCACACTAGAGGAATATTTATGTTAAACTTCTGTGATATCCGTAATACTGACAAAATAAAAGAAATGGTAGTCATTTAATTCTCCTTGGAAGCTCTTGGACGACACACTGCTTTTCTTTCTTTCTTTCTTTCTTTCTTTCTTTCTTTCTTTCTTTCTTTCTTTCTTTCTTTTTCTTTCTCTTTTGGTACCAGGAAATTGAACTCAGGACCTTGTGATCCTTTTTAATGCTGTTCACAGTGGTTTTCCTTGCTTCATCCTCTGTCTTTACTGCCATTTGTAGTTGGATTTCCTCCTTTTCTTCCGTATCCTTTCTCCTAAGCAGCATTAAGCACTTGTGTTGGAAGTCTGCAGAGTCAGCAGGTGGGAAGCAGAGCAGCTCTGAATACAGAGTGCTGATGAGGAGGGAGGAGCCCCTGGGAGGGAATGCGGACATGCCCGACATGACCACTTTAGTGGTAGCAAGGTTTGCCATTTACTTAATATCTATATACTTGCACCTGGAAACATTTCTATCCTTTAGTCCCTTACAAAAATGAAAAAGTAGTAAAGACAGGTGAATTTATGCAATATTGAGAATGCACCCTGAAGTCTCACTCAGTGTTCTATGAGAACATCCAGAAGTTTCCTCTTCTCTATGGATGCCCTCTGCTTTGCTTCCCTTCAAGGATGCTGTGGTAGTCTAAACTCTCTTAATTCAAAATGAAGGCAATCTGCTCTTTTAACTTTGCAATGATTTCCAAGTAGTCATTTAGTGTCATCTGCAGTGGTACTTGATAGGCAGTGCAGTCTTTTTGGGCGACATTTATTTGAAGTTACAATGGTACCTTGGTTCATGAACTTAGTTTTTAATTTTGGGAAAGATGACCATGTTTGTGTTTGTGTGGGGAAGATAGTCACAGTTGCATTTGTCACTGGATGGGGAGTTTGTGAACAGAAGTGAGATTTTGTCCAGTGCTTTTGTTTGGGAACTGAATTGTCTGTGGGCAAAAGAGTTCATGAGTGGAGGTATTACTTATATTTACTGAGGTCTACATTTTGCAGAAGGAGAGAAAGAAGCCAAGAGCTGAGGGTAACAATGGCTAACATTTGTTGGGTAATTTTAATGTGCCAACCTGACCTCATTGAGTTTTTAAATTAATGTTTGTGATATGTCTTATCATTCTCACTTTATGGGTGAGGAGACTGAGATTTAGAAATGTAATCTACTCAAGACCTCACAAAGAGTTAATGACGGGAGTCAAATGTAACCTGCACAGTTGGGTTAAGCTTGTGTTTTTGTTCATAGTGCTGAACCAATCCTTGGAAACATAATTATTCTCAATACATGTCTCCAAAGTCCTGGCTTGAGATATCTATGGTCTATGGCCCTTTATGTTGCCTTTCCCACTCTTTTTCTTTTGTCTATTGGTGATTGCTTTAGGTTTATTGTTCAGAGTTGTCCAAATATTTCAACCAAATGTCCTGAGAGTCCATTTGTCAGGAGCAGAGTGTGCTGCATGAGAGGAAATTTGTGGAAGCCAGGTGACCCCTTCCTGACTTAATTGTTAGGAAATAGAAGTGGATGTCATCTCTGAGGTGGGTTTGGACCACCACTTTGGGGATTTTCTTTTCTCTGCAGCAGTGAGCTCCTCTCATGGTGTATGAATAGATATATAAACAGTTTAACTCTTGAATCTTCTTCAGCTATTTTATGTAAAAGTTGGATTTTTCTTTTAATTTTTTTTTTAACTTTGGGAGAGAGTAGAATTTCAGCCATTAGAATGAGCATGCTTAGCAGAGTGTGAAATTTACTAATCACTTGAAATTTTCTTTTACTTTTGGAGGTTTTCTTTCTCCGGTAGTGGAAACTGAAAAATATCTCTCAGATTATCTCCAGTTCATACTGATTATTAGGATTTGAACTCAGCATTGATGGGGGATACAAAGGACAATAAGAATAGGGAAAAGAACATTCGTATGTCAGAATAGCTTCAGAACTCTACCATCACTCACGTGTTCATTCCTTCCTTATTGAATGAATGCTAATTATAAGGCACTGTGGTAGATACTGGAGAAGGAAACAAAGATGGAGTAATTTTCCGCTGGTTGTGCTGCTTTAACTGAAGTTTACAGATGAGGATCTTCCTTGGTCCATTGTCCTCCGTAGAAGTCAGTGCAAGTGTGTGGCTTAAGGTGCAGTCTGTAACTGCAAGCAGGTAGAGCCTTCATGGTTGGGTATAAACTAAATACATGGAATGGAGTCTGGCTGTGCTCAGTGGAATGTCTACTTATCTGCAATGCTGATTTTCAGAGTGCAGCTGTATCAGGTTTCTACAGTGAATGGCAGTTTGGCATGGAAAGTACACAAAATGATTACACAAAAATTACAAATGTACAGTGGCAGCAAAACACTAGAAGGATAGAATGCACAGAATCTGAGAGCTCGTTATAGAGAATTCGCTTCATCAGAGAGATGAGAGAGCCTTTCTTAAGTTAGTAATGCTATAATAATGTGTACTGGTTGGCACACACTAAACCAAGAGGGCAATTAAAAGTGAATGGTAGAGTGAAAACCACATGCAAATATCCTATGGTCTGAACTATTTTGGAGTTTGAGGGTCTGAAAGAAGGCCAGTGAGGCCCAAGTGGAGATGACAAAGGATAGGGCAATGCAAGAAGAAGACAGAGAGGTAGACATGGGGATCTCTAGAGGGGTGAAGACCCCAGCGGTGACAGCTTTTAGCACACTCTTGGGGAAAGACTGTCTCTCTTTTTCCATACCATTCTGCCCTCTCTCCATTCTCTTCCTTGAGAGCACCTCTCCAAGTAGATGACCGCTCACACATATGCTAGTTTGGGTGGTAATTAATGCTAAAGCAGGTTTTAAATTTTATAGCAAGTTTTTAAAGACATTTTTGTTTTTATATATAAGTAACTTCTCTTCACAATAGATAATATATACATTGCATTTATAATAGTAGCACTAGTCTTTTAAAAATATAGTAAAGTTAAAAGAAACACTGGACACAGTATTTCATGTGGATCTTTGATGTGGCCATGATTGTGAAGGTAGCACATGACACCCCGGAGTTTAGGAAGCATGGTGGATTAGCTAATGGTCAACTTGTAACACCGAGCTGAACTGAATCAGCACGGTTCTGGGCATGGAAGGCTCATCTGGGGAGTGTTGCCAGCAGCATAAAAGCAGAACCGGAGGGGAAGATGGTGTGTTGGTGATTCTCCTGGAGAAGCTTGTCCTGCTACTTTTCCTGATATGAGCTCATCATTGGAGGAGCTCAGGTCATTGAGGATGGCTGTGATTCTTTTCAGGTCCTTACTTTGAGCTTCACTTCCTGGCTCCAGTGCAATCCCTCTTCCTGCTGGTGCATATTTTCTAGCTTTCACCACTGATCACTGGGCCTTCCCAGTACAGATCCTTGATACAGACTTACCTGAGACATTGTTGTGGGCTCTAGGCCTTCGTCTGGACTTGTGAAGAATACTGCCATGGGCTTTGGTTCTTTGTACGCACTCATGCAGGGCAGTTGCTGTGGGATTCAGGTCCTCAACTGGATTTTTTGTGTCTGTGGTATGTGGACAGTTCTCCTGCACGCTTTTGCATTTGATGTTTTGGGTGAATGTTATAAAATAATCCTACAAGTTATGTGTCCTGTATTAAATCTATTCCCTTGCAAACCCTATACTAGGAAGCACAGTTCTGAAGGATAAGGTTGGAATTAACCTAATGACTACTAATCAAATGCTTCTTTGTCCTGTGAGATAATTCACTAGTTACTTTAGAAGAGAGTTTGCTGGAAATAAAAATCAAAAGACTTTTTGTATTATACAACATGAGTACTTCTGAAAAAATATGACTTATTAGATAGCTAAATTAGATAGTGTCATCCCAAACTATTGGAAACACAAAGGGAACAGTAGAAGTGAACTATATGATGAAAATTTATAATTGCATATCCATCCTTACATTTAAGGTTTATTGTCATATTATTTATATAAAGAAACAGTGACTTTCCTAAGTCGTAATGTAAAAAGTTTTCATATGAATGTCAAACCCACACCCGTCTTGAATTTTGCAGACCTCCACTTAGCATATATGTATGTATGTTATGCATATTCACATGTGTATTCTTAGTGTCTCATTAATGAATCAGCTTATACAGTAATACCTCGGTTCAGGAATGGTTCTGTTCACAAACAATTAACTTTGCAAACAAAAGTGTTCGACAAAAATTTGCTTCTGTTCACAAACTCCACATTGGGTGGCAAACACCCAAGTTGTAAAACAAATTATGTTCATGAACTGAACTACCACTGTAATACGTATCTTGTTGTGTAAAGTTTTGTTACTGTTTAATTTTTATTTTTATTAGTAAATGTACATAATGATTTTAAATATCCATATCCTAGAAAAGAGTTTTAGGATTTTTGAAAAATTATTTTGTAGAGGTATAATTCATATACCATACCTTTTATTCATTTAAAGTATATAATTCAGTATCAGATAATAAAAATTTCCTATGTGGTTAATATTTCCTATTTTTTATTCCTGTGTCATTCCTATAAAAATTTCTTAATAAGAAGACTTTTTCATAGTGATTTGAGGATGGGGAATAATTTTTTTTGGCAATAATTATTTTTATAGTAACAAAATATGGGTGAATCATTTTTCATTTACTAGATATGTCCAGTTGTTCTTTTCTTTTAATTATTCTTTTATTGCAGTCTTCAAGCCAACAAATTTTCAGAAATATGACCAGTTTGATATTTGCAGTGGGACATTTTGAAGACAGAAATGTATGTTTTAATAAAGAAAATATCTCAACAGGAATTTGTGCGGCTGACTGTTTCTGATGTTCTGACGACGTATGTCACAATCCTCATCGGTGACTTTCTCAGGGCGTGTTTTGTAAGGTTTTGCAACTATTGCTGGTGCTGGGATTTGGAATATGGATATGTAAGTATGACATTAATTTTTCTTTTACCAGACTTTTTCTTTCTGATGCATGGTTTACACACACTGTGTAGGAGGAAGGGCATCTCAGAATTTGATGGGTGAGATCACTGTTTTAGATGTCAGTAGATAACAAGTAAGACTTTTAATCTTCCAGAAAAATTAACACAGGCTGACTAATGCAGTATCCTTCAGCTATCACGTTGAACTGAATCCTCAGTTAAAATGTTGAACTCAGGAATTTTTGGCCTCGTAGTCAGCCCTTTCTCCATGAAGCTGACTGATGTTTCTAGAAGCAGGGTAAGATGACTACCAACTGCATGTTTTATTAAATCCTTGGAAATCTACTGCATTCCTGGGTAACTATCATGTCCAGTGACCATGCAGTAGACTTGGGGATGAAAGGATTCACTTAGTATGGTGCTTGCTTCATATTCCCCACAGTGCGGTTGGAACCTGACAGAGACACCAACAGCAAGTGTGTCGGTCTTCAGGAAGACTTGATTTGCAGTCAGGGCTTTGGTCAGTGGAGCTGTACTCTGGGAGTGGGGGTGGAGTGACCTCATTTCCTGAAACAGTGGCACAGATTTCTCTGGCGCTCACTGGTGCTGACTGTATCACCAACTTTTCCTCTGTGCTCAGCCCCCTGTTCCCCCAAAGTGAAGAGCAGAAGCACAGCACCTATTGTTCTGTGGTCTTACACAATGGCAAAATTTTACTTTCCATTTTTTTTGCAAATAAAACTGGCTCCACATATCCTGGAAAATGCAACCTGGAGGATTGATGGTACTCCTGTGGTTCAGATCCTCATGTGGCCTTATAAGCCGCAAGAATGAATCCAAGTGCCTTCCTAGGGCCTTCGGTACCTTCTGTGGCATATCTTTCTGAGATCACCTGTTACCACTATTACTCTTGCAAAGTCCACAAATACAGCTTTCTTTTTTCCCCACTCAAACACAGTATAGTCCCTGCCTTTGCCACTGGCTGTTTCTTTACGAAGGGTCACTGCTACCCTAGCCTTTGGCATGGCTGATTCTTTCTTGTCATGAAGAACTTAGTTAATAGTTACCCCTCAGAGCTTTTCTCTAATCACCCAGTCTAATGCAACCTATCAGGCACCCTTCATGTAAACACGATGCTTTATTTTATTTTGACATGTCCTTTACAAATGTGCTTATCATCTGTCTTTTTCTTTTCAAATGAAAGCTACATGAAAACAGAAGCCCTGACCTCTACTATTTACATCACGCTGGTACCATGGCAGGTGTTATGTGTTGAATGTTGACCCTCCACTTCCTGGAGGCAGCACTGGCTACTGACAGCACTCTGCCTGGTTCTGGGGGTGTGCTCAGGGACTCAAGTCTGGCTTAGTGCTCTAGAGTTGGTGATGTTTCTGTCCTCACCAGTGAAGGAATATTCTCAACAGCTGACCTAACTTTTCTCTCATGCTCTGTAGTCCCTGGCTGAGTCCTGTGTTCAAGATGACTTGCACTGCTTCCGACTCTCTGGCTGTCTAACTTTGAGATGGGGCCTTGTGTTAGGTCATCCCTGTCTCCCTCACTGAAACAGCCTCACTCTCAGAGGAGCCAAGGGCACTTAGGTAATGCTCTTTGGTTGGCGACAGTGAGGTCATGCTGTAGATCCAAGGTGCTATGTTGTGTTGCTTTCTCATTTGTTGCTATGATGTATTCAGCTGGCTTGGTTTCATTTCTGCTTTTCGTGCTTGATTTGGCTTATCTGAGACAGACATAAAAATTGTCACTTTCTTTTCATAGTCTATTGCTTGACTTTTGTTTGGCCTTTATCTTTTGCTGCTTTGTTCTTAAGTGGTAGAAAATTTGACTGCAAGTAAAAGCCAATTTGACATGTCCTGGGTGCAAAAAAAGCTGTAACTAAATGACTATAGTTCATTATTGATTGAGTGCTGACAGAGCTCTTGGGTTAGTACAAAGTACAGGAAATAAGTTTCTGTTGTAGGTGTAGAGAAATGTAATTTTTCCTCATGCTACCTTTGAGGGTCTTTGGAGAAAAGCTCCAGTGATCTAGGTTAAACCTCCGCCCCATCTACCAGGACAGTTCAGCTCTTGGGGCTCTGTACTTCCTAGTTGAGAGTGGGATTCCGTTAGCATCCAGTGGATTCCATCCACATTTTGAATGGGACTTCAGAGTCCTTAATGTTCCTGTTCCTAGGTCCTCTCTCGCCCTCCGTGGGATGCTCGTGACTTCTCACTGATTTTTTTTATCAAGCTGTCTTCTCGGCTGTTCCTTAATATCTCCACAACTGCAATGAGGGAGCAACGTCTGAGCAAGATGAGTAACCTGGGGACCAGGGAAAATACGAAATTTCTGGTTTAGTAACTCTGGGACATGGCCTAAGAAGTCAGTTTTCTTACAAGTTCCCTGGTGCTGCTGCTGACTCTGGCCTGGAAACCACACTTGAGGTCCACGGCTCTGCAGCCATAGTCCAGGACAGCCTGGAGCTACAAGTAGAGTGATTCCAGCAATGAGAAGCGGGGTTTGTGCAGACAAGGTGAGGTAGATCACTGCAAAGCGAATTAGTTCTCTCTGAGATCCTGAATAACATTTCACAATATGCATAGGTTGTCAGTCTGTTCAAACTAACTAAGCTTGCAGGGAGACAATGGGTCTTCTCAGGCTTTTTGGTCCGAGTGCCATATGTCTCCCCGCTGAGTAGATGACTGACTCCTGGGCACCACAAACCAAGGTCTAAAAACAGCACAAGATCATTTCTAATCCTGTGACTGTGATGGCCCTCTGCCCAAATCCAGGTGGCTCTTCTTTTGCTGACCACTAACAGTGTTGCTAGGGTACGGGGCCGTTAGTCAGTTTATTATGCTCCTTTCATTGAATACTGCAGTATCCCTGTCTTTAAGAAGGGATAATGTTTTGTTATCCCCAACCATTGTTTACTTTTGATTTTTTCTACTTTAGAGGCAATTGAACTTACATCAATAAATTAATTTATATTTACTTTGATATTATTTTAATATTTTAAAATATAATTTCATGTTTTAGAAAAAGTATATCGCTAAAGGAATGAACATTGCACGTCATTTATATCTGTGCAATTTTTTTCCTTCTCATGTATGTTTTGTTATAGAGTAGCATTTTCTCTGTTTACTGCATAAAGTTTGAAATTCCAGTTCTAATGTTTTTACAGAGAAGAAAATCTTTAATGAGAATTATTAATTTAATTTAATTTTATTTTATTTTGGTACCAGGGGTTGAACTCACAACCTCGCACCTACCAGGCAGGTACTTAGGCCACTGAGCTAATTCCCCGGCCCTATTTTTTGAGACAGGGTCTCATTATGCAGTTCAGGCTGGCCTTGAACTCACTTTGTAGCCCAGGCTGGTCTCGAACTCAGCAATCCTCCTGCCTCAGCCTCCCGAGTGCTGGGATTAAAGGCGTGCACCACCACCTCCTGTGAGAATTATTAACTTTCAATCAGTAATAGATTAGATTAGAAAGGAATCTTTAAAATCATCTAGTTAAAGAGTTGGTGAAACTTTTTTGTAAAGGACTGGATAGTATTTTAGCTTTTGTAAGTCATTTGATCTCTGTTACTAATAAACTGTTGTTTTAACCCAAAATAGTCATAGAAAATATAGCTGTATTCCAATAAAAATTTATTTCCATAAATAGGTGGCTATTCAGATAAGGTGGCCATAGTGTGCCAGTCCCTGATACACTTCATTTCATAAATTTACCTGCTGGGCAAGGTAGGCCCTGAAGAGATCAGTAACCAGCTTTCCTTACCTAGCTGGAAAAAGGTGTGGGAAAGTTCAACACTTGTGAGTTAATTGTTCTACAAGAACACTTGAGAAAAAGGGCTCTGCTATCTTTTTTTGGTATCAGATCAGTTTAGACATCAGAAGTCATCTTCCTCCAGCTATTCCTGCTGCCACCACAGGCTGAGGCTACTGGTTCTCAATGTGTCCTTTGTGCTTTTTTAACCAACTAGTTATGAAATGTGTTGTGTCAAATCACCTTCAGCAGGTTTACATGCTTATGAAAGAGTAAAGAAAAAGAATATCCCAAAGACTGAGTTTTCCCTCCGTTCTGTGTTTTGCTGGGTTATCGCATGACACCGTTCTTCAGAGGCCAAGGTGGAAGATTTGATTCTTGAATGGACCCAGAGAAAAACTGCTGCTGGCCACACACTGCCCAACTAAGCCTTTTGCAGACGTGCTCTGTGATCACGCAGAGCTCCAGGACAGAAGTTAAGATGATTCAGAGCAAAGTATTCCCCTACATGGAGAAAGACTCAGTTCATGTTTTTCAGTTGAAAGTAATTCATTTTGGGGAAGAAGATTAGGTTTACTCTTACAAATATAAGGAAGAAATGGAGTTTTGCTCATGTTGTGTTCAGTGTGTAGCCCAAGAATAGCGGGAATCAGTAGGCAAATCCCCTGTGATGGTGAATACTGCTCCTATGGACAAGACATAATGGAAGTGTGCTACTGCGTAGTACCTGTCGTGAAGAACAATATCCAGTGGAGAGCTGGCTAGGACGATGCCTGTTAATTCACCTACAGTGAAGAGGAAAATAAATCTCAGTGCTCATAGTATTGCTGGAGATCATTTAATGTTTCCTCCATGTAGTGTTGCTACTCAGCTGAAGACTTCTACTCCTGTAGGAATTGCGATGATTATTGTGACGGATGTAAAATATGCTCATGTGTCCACATCAATACCTACAGTGAATATGTGGATATGTGGTGGGCTCACACAATAAATCCTAAAAACCCAATAGATATTGTAGCCCACACTATGCCTATATAGCTGAATGGTTCTTTTTTACCTGAGTAGTATGTTACGATATGTGATAGTATACCGAAACCTGGTAGAAGGAGGGTATAGACTTCTGGATGTCTGAAGAATCAGAATAGGTGTTGATATAGGATTGGATCTCCTCCTCCAGCAGAATCAAAGAAAGTTGTATTTAGATTTTGGTCTGTAAGGAGCATTGTAATTCCTGCGGCTAGGACTGGTAAGGATAGAAGTAGAAGGACAGCTGTCACTAGGACAGATCAAACAAATAGAGGTGTTTGGTACTGTGTTATTGCAGGCGTTTTTATATTAATAATTGTTGTGATGAAATTGATTGCCCCTAGGACTGAGGATACTACTGGACACATTTTTTTTTTCATGATTGATTTCAGAACAAAAAATATCACCACATCTTTTTGCATCCTGTGAACATTAATGTTCTAGAAAATCTGCAAATTTGATTGAACATTCTGTTTATAACCTTTTAACTGTATCTTGAAAGAATTTATGTCAAAATTATCTGTATCATTTTTGTTCTATTTAATTTACATGCCTATTACCTATTTCATTATATCTCAGGATTTCATCTTGAGATTTGTATTACTCTTTTCATGCTCTACTTGCTGTTTACTCTCTGGATCTAATGCACATTATCTACTTCTTTTAGCAGACTAGGAAAAGTACTATCGCCTTTGCAAAAAAATGATGCAATTGAGGCTTGAATTTATGAGACTTTGGAGGCAAAGCAGTTGAATGTTGGGGACAGTTTTGTTGGAATCCAAATCAGAGACTTATTCTCTCTCCTCACAAATGTATTTTTCAGTTTTTGGGTTTGGGTAAATCAGACACTGTCTCTTAGGTCATCTTATGCTTGTGAGTGTGTGTGCGTGTGTGTGTGCGTGTGTGTGTGTGTGTGTGTGTGTGTGTGTGTGTGTGTTGGGGGAAGGGACTATTATGGGAATACCTACGAACTGAAGCTGGCCCCAGGCACTTCTCCGGAGCTGCAGCTTTGTGTGATTTCTCTGTGGGTATCTTCCTGGCCTTTTTGCTTCATATTGGCTGCTCTCTTACCCACTTGTTATCACTTAGTCTGTTCTGAATTTTCTATCTCAAATTAAATAGGTGACAGTTTTATTGCTTTTGCTAATGAGCAGTAACTCCGTTGATAGATGGTTTCCTGCCAGGATGTCTAGTGTGTCACTAAGAAGCTTTTGAATGGGCCTGGCCCACCAGGGTGCCAACTGTGCTCCCACAGGAGCCCTTCTACCCGAGGAACAGCGTGGTGTCGCCTTGCCAAGCGTGACAGTGTTGTTTAGGGTGTGGAGATTGGGCACTGAGTATAATGAATTCTTAAACTTTTGTTGTACTTCTATTTCTCTATTTCATTATAAAATTAGTTCATATTTTTATTGAAATAGGTTGCTAAATATACAAAACTTACAAAAGAAAATAAAAACCAGAGTCCAGAACTCTCATTTGCTGATTTCCCAGTCTTTTCTCTATTTATAGTTTCATAGAGCGCTGATTACAAATGTATCATATGATATTGTTTTGTTCAACACTAGAGCGCAATTTTCACTTATGAATACAATGATTCCAAAATGATTCTAATTAGATGAAATAACGTGTCACTCTATAGACACACTACATTTGTTTAGCCAATACTGGATACTTACAAGGCTACACTATTTCCTGCTAAAATTTATCAGCATTTTCAAATTATTTTGTTAAGACAGATTCTAGAAGGAAACTAACAGGGTCAAAGAGAATAGGATTTTTAAAAAAACTTTTATTAGTATTATCAGACTGTTTTTCAGAAAGGTTGCTGCAGTTTTTACTTTCTCCAGCAGGGTATAAACGGGTGTTTTGCCATTCTTTCCCAGCCTTTGAAAATGAGTCTTACTGTAGCAAAGGTTACTGTCTTATTATCTCGCGTGTTCTAACTGATTACGCGGTTGCTGCTGTTGAAGGAAAGTGACTGGGAGCCCGCAGGTAACTGCTCGCTCTGTGCTCCTCACCATTTTAGATGCTAATCAGTGAACACTGTGTCTCTTCCAGCCTTCATACACCGAATTTGACATCAGTGGCAACGTCCTCGCGCTGATCTTCAACCAAGGCATGATCTGGTAGGCCAGTTGATGGACAGTTTATTGCTTACAAAAATGTCTCCAAGGCCATTGCTGCAGAGGGCAGTTCGCTTCCAGAGGAGATAGCAGTCTGTGAATTCGAACTCACTCTTTGCCTGGCCACAGTCATTATTTTCCAATTTTAAAATTTTTGTTCCCAAAAGCATCTCTCTGTTTTTCAGAGGCTCCTTCATCAAATCATGAGAATCTTTCTTCTGGTTGCTAGATTTATTTGAAGACTTATCTTTTTATAACCTTGTGACACTAGGATCTGATAAAGAATGATAACAATACCACCTGTTAAATATGAAATAAATTAACCGAAACCTTTTTTAAGAAACTGATTTTATTTTCCTGTCATTGCTAAATATATTTAAAAATACATCTGGTAGCTATTTTTGAAAATATTATCTAACTGAATTCGATCGGTTTGTGGAGATGAAACACATGTTTTGGGAAGGCAGAGTTAAAATGTGATCTTTATTCTGCAACTTGTTTAATTGGACCATTTGCACAGGAGAACTGTTTTTCTAAATTTAATTTTATATTTTGATGTGCAAAGGATTGTCATATCTTTTATTAAATGGAAGTGTTTTCACTGTAAATCCTGACAAGTTATGATAAGGTGATACAGTAGAAACTGGCTCTGGGTTTATAAATTGAATCACAGCATGCGACTCGTCTGGGGACCATGTGTCTTGGAAATGTGTCACTGCTAACTAATAACACCCCAACACACAAGCAGTTACAGTGGGGCTCCTTTATCCTGTGGGCGTATGCCTGAAACACTATCGGGCCGCTAACCACACCACTGTCCTACCCACAAGTGCCAGGATAGCTCCAGTTTTTTCATGAACTTCACGTGTTCCCCAAATCCTTCAACCATAGCTGGTCTGAGTTATTAATCCCTTGTGTGCTGATGCCCACAGAGACTGACCCTCTTGCTGTTTAAAACCATCTTGCTCTGCTGACATAAAGACCACCCTCGAGGGATTCATTGTCCTGCCTTAGGACCTGTCAAATTCCCAGGTCTCCTTACCTCAATCACTATAACAGCCTGTGAAAAGATGATTTCCTGTGTTGTCAGATGTTTAATACTGTATTCCCGTCCCACCACTTTGTAAACTTTGCAAATAAGGCTCAAATGCTCAGAGTTGTGACGGAGTGGAAAGCGTCCTCTATTTTCCTAGCGAGAAGGAGAGTTGAGGAGATCCGAGGAATGACTAACTACTGACAGCAAAGGCAGCAGCTCCTCTGGGTTCTGAACTTTTACTTCCTGGAGGGAAGGCTGCAAATGGCCACACTACTACTGGGGTAGTGAGAGTCCTCTGTGATGTATCAGTGACTTTCACACGAATCGTCATGAATCCCTCAGGCCGGGTGTCTGCCAGCAGACGTGTTGTGTGTCTATTGTGTTCTTGCAGAGTTAAGACAATAGATGGGCCTAGAAATTCATTTTTGTTGTCAGGACAGTTGTTGCAATTGCAGCCCTCCTTGGTTTTGCTTATAATTTTGCAACTGTTTAGTCCATGATTATTGACACGGAAATTCGGAAGAATCTAAAAATCTTTCCAGTCTTCAAGGGCAGACCCTTTGTCAAAATCTCTGCGTTGTCATTGTACTGTCACTTACTTCTGGTTAGTTCGACAAGGACTTCAGAAAGTGAGTGTGTTTGTGAATATACAAAGATATTTAGACACATTCCAGGGGTCCAGAAACAAAGTAACTGTTACTGTTATTCACTGTCAGGTCAACATTTTGCAGGAATAAGCTTTCCTTTGCTGGTTGGAGGGTGCTGAGGGAGTGGGGTTATGGTGTGGTGGGAGGCTATAGGGGGAACAGTGTTAGAGTAAGAGGCTCACTCTACACAAGGGGCCTCCCACATGGTCATCTCTTTGTTTCATGAGGTACGAGCTCCTGACACCTGAAGTCAACTATTTTCCACAAAGACAATTAAAACATTATAGGGATTTTGTATTGAGGTCTATCGTTTTGTGATTTGTAAACATTCAGTCACTGCTTTAGGAGGTGCTGGAGGGTGAAGCTTATTTACACAGACGTTATTAAAGTCAAGACTTACAGGTAAAGTCCACTGTGATATGATTTGGCTGAATGACTTGTCATTCTTCACTTACATGTTTATTTTTAAAATAGAGCTCCTAAATATCTGTACCAATATTTTTAAATCATGAAATGCATAAAATATCTTTGCCCTAGTAGGATGCAGAGAGGTCATAGAGAGCACACAGTCATAGCAGAGAAGAGATGAACTTCGGACGTTGTTCCAAATCCGTCCCGTTGTGTACCCTTCTCCAGTCCTTTTGCCTTTCTCCTTCATTTTCTCAGTGAGTCAGAAGTGAGTAATTTGTCTGACATGTACCTGTCTCTAGAGTAATACAGAGAGGCAAATAAAAGCTTTCCTTTGCTTTGATCTTCATAGAAGAAAAGCATTTCATAAGACTAAAATATGATGCCGGTTTTTAACTGACAGATGATGGGATCAGGTCTGGTTAAGGGTCTCAGTGGGCTGAGCTGATTAGTAAATGAGGAGCACAGAGACGATGAGAATTCAGACTCAGACATCACTGTGCGAGGACCTGTTTTTCTAGGTTATGGCTCCTGAATCATTTCTTCATAAAGTTTATGTGACATTTATGTTGAAATGTGTTTATCTATAGATCCACATGCATGTATTGTGTGTGCATACATATGCACATGGAAAAATGCTTATATACGTATAGAAAGCCTAGGTTTTGAGTTACATGCAAAATTTTGTCTTAGGCTCAATTAGATTTTATAAGAATGAAACGCAATTCCAAAGTCTTAACAATTTACAAAAAGAACATATCCGGTGTAGGTTGGGAGACAGCCCTCATCGTACCTCTCACTCTCACTTAGAGACCCAGACTGATGGAATAAGATTCATCTGAAACATTGCTGGTCACAGTAGCAGGGAGCAAAGAGAGGAAAACCACAGAAGTTTTAAACTTTCCATCTAGCAGTGAGACATATAATTGCTATTCTTACTTTATTGGCCAAAACAAGTTTTAAGCCCAAAGCTGACTTTTAGAATGAGGTGAGCATAATCATTTGCAAATATATTATGGCATGGATATTGGCATTTGATACTATAACTCAGAACTTTGAAATTCTGACCTACCAACTGGGATTGTCACTAATTTACTTATTTTTTTTTAAACAAGTTTTGTTAAAACTTCCAACTTTTGTCTTTTTATATAGTGGTACATTGTGCTGCTTCAAATTTTATCTTTCCGCTAAAACAAAACAAACAAACAAACAAAAAACAGCAACATCAATAACAAAATTAAAAAAAAAAACTGTTCAGAAATTTTTTGTTCAATTCACTGTGGCAGATATTCATATCTGTTGTCTGGCATCCTATTAATAATAAGATAACCCAAATCATGGCAAGATTCCATTTTTCAAAGGAATGAATTAACTTTGAGTTGACATAGTATCAGTTATAAATGAAAATTAATATCTTTATTTAAGACAAAAGTGCCTCTATCATATGCCAAGGTTATACTGAATTGGTTAAACAACTACACATTCAGGTACTAGAAAATGTTAAACCTAATCAGAAATGCTGAGAACTTTACTATAGTTGCTACAATTTTAAAGATAAGACTCTACTTATATTTATAAAATAAGTACACATGTATCTTCTTTTTGGTTTTGGAGCAATAAATTGCTATTCATATTACTTCATGGTGCTAATGAAAAAACCCTGAACTTTATTATACTGAAATAATTGATAGAGTCATCAAGTAAAAGTAGCCTCACCTAACTGGCTTTAAAAGTGATTTGTTACATACTTTTAAAAAGTCCACTGGGTGTGGTGTGTACACCTGTATTGCCAGCACTTGGGAGGCTGAGCAGGAGCATTACTGTGAGTTCCAGGCCAACCTGAGCTACATGAGTTCAAGACCAGCCTGCACTACAAAGTGAGACCCTGTCTCAAAAAAACAAAATGCACAAAGCAACATATTCCCAGCACAAACTAAAATAAGTCAGTAAACACATAAATGAAATTTAAATAGATGTGAGGGATTTTCATCTCAAAACACATAAAACTAGCTTTAAATGACAAGTGTGTAACACAATCCTAGCCTTGAATATGTCTTTCCAATCAGCTCTCCACTAGCTACCACAATGAGCCAATGGTTAGTATCAGAAAAAGAAAAAATTCAAGTTTTTCCTCTTTCATTAAGAAACATCTGTTTACTTCTTACCAAAAGGTTAATTCAAATGTGCTGTTTATTTGAATAGAATGAGTGTTGGATATATTAATGAAATAAGTATCGGGGAAATCGTCTTACAATTAGAAGAAAGAAGTAAGACAATTTTAAGGAACTATTTACTTTTGTAGCTTATAGTTACTAATGATGACAGATATGGTTAGTTGACATGTTTTCTGTGAAAGACCTATTTGCATGTTACCTGCAACAATGAGGGAAGTGTAACATGTATAGCAGATGGAAACAGAACAGTTGTGTTTAATTACAACGGGTTTCTGCGGTTGACTGTGTTCATACATTTTCTGCCTTTGGAAAGGTGCACTACGCTGTGTGGCTGCCCTCTGTGGCAGAGCCCCAGTGTTGAGCACGGCTCTGTTTTCTTTCCAGGATGGGCTCCTTCTTTGCTCCCAGCCTCCCGGGCATCAATATTCTCCGACTTCACACATCCATGTACTTCCAGTGCTGGGCCGTGATGTGCTGCAATGTTCCCGAGGCCAGGGTCTTCAAAGCTTCCAGATCCAACAATTTCTACCTGGGCATGCTGCTGCTCATCCTCTTCCTGTCCACCATGCCTGTCCTGTACATGATCGTGTCCCTCCCGCCATCTTTTGACTGTGGTCCCTTCAGGTCTCTAGTCTTTGAAATTTGACTTAGGGGGGAAAGATGGGAAGAGCCATTCATTATATAATTCAGTTGCTTTTCAATAGCATTTTTTTGGTGGATAGAAATGAGATCCTTTGGCTATTTGGGATCATTATGCTATATGTAGAATCTTAGGCAGGTTCTATCTATTTTTTCACATGGTGATCGTAAGTGGGAAATCAATTTATACTGCTCTATACTCTGCCTGGCTAAATATGGCCAGTGAAACTGAGATGTCTCCTTATTAGGGGATAACTAAGCACAAGCTTTGATTATACCGATTTGGATGTGAGAGTTTTCCTAATGCTAAAGCAGCACATCCAGATATAGTCTGCTACTGCTGTTTCTCATGTCCTCCACACACCCAGGGCCAGGGGGAGGTTGCTCATGCATTACCTAGGAAGTGGAATCAGTATTAAATAAAAATGAGTATGAAGAGGGCCAGGTAATTCATTACACAAAATGCTACATGTTGGTAAAAAGACAAATATGTATGTTCTGGTGTATTTATCCCAAGTGTCACTCAGGCCAGCAATCAGGAGTCAAGAAGACTCTGATGTGAGTTAAAGTGGTGTTCTTCTACAGTTCTCTACGAAAGAGCTCTCTTTTTAACACATATCAAAACGCAAAGTCCCTAGAATCTGGAAGATAGGATTTTCTTCCTTGAAAGCCCTCAGAATTAATCACTCATCCCCCTCCCCCAAGAATCTCTGCCTGTTGATTTCCTGGGAGTGTGAATTTGAGGGAAGGACATGAAAATGTAAGAAGCCACAGGAAAGGCCTAGCACCATACTAGGAAGGCCACATGTAATTTCCCCTTCATGCTGTCAGGTCCAAATTGTTTAATTAAAGTCAAAATGTTTGCTTAAAAGTCTGTTGTCCACAGATTAAGTATAAAACAGCTATTGTCATTCTAGTGATAGCCTGAGTTACTATTTTACTAGCAAAGAAAGGACACATTGAGCCAGAAGATCAAAATTAGCTGTAGTTCTGTCAGGCTCAGGAAACATGTAGATCAGCCGGCTTCCTGTAGGGGTGTGCATGCGTGTGCTCATGCCTGTGCGCGTGTGTCTGGGACCTTGCGTGCATTTCCAAGTAGGCTGAAATAAACAATGCGGACAGTGCCATCTGGAGACTAAAGACGAAATTACAGTCTTAAAAGGGACAATAAGCCTCTAATCTTGGACCACAGATTTCAAGATATATGCCATTCAGTCTTCAGTTACTTGCAAATTACCTGCGCAACTTGATACCCGGGATAAATTTTAAGAGTATTTTTGATGCTCTAATGGGAAGTTGATTCTTCTCTGGGAAAGACAAAAAAGAACCTTACCGGTCTGGAGGAGAATCCTCTTGCTGTAAACACGGGGCTGCGGAGTTCCACAGGCGCATTGAGGCTGACGGTACCGCTCAGCTGGACTTGGCTGGCAGTTGCACAGTTTGAGCTATTTGAACTCACTCTCCCCGATTTTCCATATGCCATACACTGATTTTACTCTGATTTTCACTGAAAAAAAATTAGTTGACAACTAAGGCATAATATCAGACTTTGACCAAGAGTTTCCTAATTAGCAAACTTGGCCGAAATGACTACAGATCTGCCACTGCTGCCATGAAGGAATTTAAGTATTTTCGGAGGGATACTGGACGAGCACCGTGTCTGTACTACTCAGACAGCTGCTCTGCCGTCCTCCGGAATTCTGAGTTCAAGGTGTTTGCTTCGCTGCTTAGTGAATGTTGCCTGACTCTGGCTCCGGGGTGGGCAGT
Source organism: Dasyprocta punctata (assembly GCA_004363535.1). Taxonomy (NCBI): domain Eukaryota; kingdom Metazoa; phylum Chordata; class Mammalia; order Rodentia; family Dasyproctidae; genus Dasyprocta; species Dasyprocta punctata. The sequence goes on along the minus strand of RJWM01007024.1, from coordinate 36,736 downwards.
AAACTTGAGTCTGAGGTAGGTGAGTTGAGACACTGCTATCGTGACCAGGTAGTCCCAAGTGCAAGTGTGTTTTCAAGTGACGCAATGCAGTTCATTCACCCGTTCGGCAAAGCCATTTGATGAGATGCTCTAGTATTTTCTGGTTTTATAAGACCCAGCTAGTGAGGATGAATTTTCTAAAAAATTCACCCAATAGCTAGTACATGAACTTAGCTTAAATTACTGGACAGTTTAAAAACAATTTCACCTATGTCCAGAGAAAGATAATTCTTTTAACTGTTCTATCATATTTCCTGAAACTTGATACTCCAGACAATTATTCTGTTTAACATATTTCCCAAAACTCAATGCCTCTTCATGTGTACCAATAATTCTGTACTGATTATAGTTCTTAGAAGCCCCAAGATTACATTGCGGCAATTTTATTTTAATGCATTTTTCATTTAATGCATTTCATTTCATAATGGTGTATATTCATCTGAGATAACTTGGAAATTTTTGAAATATTTTACTATTAAAACAAAACTGCCCATCACTTCAGAGACAGGAAATAATATGATTTTAAACATTATGGCATTATATATGCCTGTTTTCCTTTAAGTAGATTTTTAAATAAGTGAGATCATGAACTAAGTACAGGTTTGTATTTGAAGTCGCTCTTTGCAGAAAGAGAGTATTATTTAGATGAGATCAGAAAGAAAAAAATCTGATGTGGCATTATAGATTGTGTTCACTCAATAGTTGAAAATATTACAGATTAAAAGATAAAAGCAAGACTAAAAGCTATTGTTTGCTACATCTTTTAATCTGAGGATACACACAGTTAGTTGAAGTAGAATTTTTCACTGTAGAATAAAAATATATATACAGAAAAAAATACATGTCTAGATATTCTAAACTAACTTAAAACATCCTACTCTCATTTTTCTAGTTTATCGGAGTTAATTCTTCTAGAAACAGGATGGGTCTTAGCTGACGTCCTTTAGGGCTGCTCAGCAGAGAAAAGGCTGAGGAAAGGGCTCCTCCTTCAGTGCGAGTCCCGCTTTCACCTCTGATGAAGGAGGCCTGGGGAACAGGAGATGGAAGCTACCGTATGGAAAGAGATATTGGATTATTTGTGAATTTTATTCCATGAGGACATTTCTTAAGCACATTTCCAAAGCCAATTAAAAACTGAATGCCCCGCGGGGCATGGTGGTTATCCCAGCCCTTAGGAGGCTGAGGCAGGAAGATTGTTGTGGGTTCGAGGTCAGACTGGCCTAAAAAGTGAGTTTAAGGCCAGGATGGACTACAAAGCAAAACCATGTTTTAAAAAAATTTGAACTGTGTACTCAGCCCAAAGAGTGCATTCTCCAATGAGAATAGCTGGTTAAAGGCCAGACTTATGAGATACTTACAAACTACATTTCAACCAAAACCTCAGAAATATACTGTTAAAAACATTTGCTAATGCTGTGGTTAATTTCCTAACTTCATAGAGTCTCTCTCTCTCTCTCTCTCTCTCTCTCTCTCTCTCTCTCTCTCTCTCTCTCTGTGTGTGTGTGTAGTGTGTATGTGTTTTCATGTGTGTGCTGGGATAAAGTTTCTCATATGGTGCTGCATTCACATTATTCACGTTGACAGGATAGGCCAAAGTATCAGGAGGCACAGGTAAACATCAGATTCCTAACCTGCAGGAATATCTAGATAGTACTGTATATGAGTTTTCTTGCTGCAACCAGAATTTTCCATTCGTTTTGAATATATTTTCTCTTTTTTCCCTTCCCAGTGGCAAAAACAGGATGTTTGAAGTCATTGGTGAGACTTTGGAGAACGACTTCCCAAGCTGGATGGCAAAGATTTTGAGACAGCTCTCTAACCCTGGGCTGGTCATCGCTGTCGTTTTGGTGATGGCGTATGTGCTTCTCCTTCTCAGAAGGGGCCCTTGTAATTTGCTTCTTGGCTCCTTTGAAGTTCCAGCCTTTCAGCTCTCTCTCTCTCTCTCTCTCTCTCTCTCTCTCTCTCTCTCTCTCTCCCCTGTGGGTTGTGCTGTAACCTAACCAAAGACAGCTCTGATCACGTTGTGGTGGGAGCTGAAATTCATGAGCCATATTCTGAGCCTCTTGGATGTAATTCACAGCCATCTGCATCGGTCTTGCCTCTCCAGGATTATAAGATTTGTTTCCAAGTAACCAAAATAATTATCAGTAAATAGCTAAAGCAAAGGAAACATAAATGCCAAATCTAATCAGCACAGTGAGCTTTGCTCCACAACGTGGCCCCCATCTCTTTTCCATAAAGCAGATGGGTGTGAATATAGAGAGATGATGAGTCTCTAAGGTAATCCTCTTTCGGAGGCCTTGTAGACTGTATTTTAAGGATAAATGCTTATAGTTGTACCCACTTTGTGGTCTGTGGGTTGGACAGGTCTGGCTTGCCTTGGATCACACTGAGTAGAAGGGTATTGTCTTAGGTCTAATGTGAAATTCACAACTGTAGTTAATATATGTAAGTAACAAAGCTCCCGCAGGTTGGACACACCTGCAAAGGGTCTTAAGAATTGTCCTGTGCTTGTTTTTACAAGGCTATGAATAACTATTATACATCCTAAGAGAATGAGAGCCCTGGTGGGTCTTGGAAAAGCACTTTAGTCTATCCCTTTGAAATCGGAAGTGATTTCCAAAAGAGAACTTGCTGGATTCTTTCACTCCCATATTACTCCCACTAACTCCTGATTCTTAACCACAAAAGATAAACTCACAGTCTAAGTAAAAATACATGCTTTGCTACGAAGCAGCCAAGAAAAGAGGCCTCCCTTTCAAGCCCACTGGCCCTCCATATACGAAGTTGGTCAGCTGTGGAAGGCAGGTAGTAAGCCACCTGCAGGGACTAGTTAAGAATAAAGTTGATGCAAAAGGTCGCGTTGGCTTCAATAAAGGTAAGATGAGGAAATCTGAAGAAGGAAATGGCACTGCTGGGATTCTGAAGTAGATGTGGTCTTTATTGCCATGGGCACTGTCATGGTCTAAGTCAAGTGAAGTGGTGAGGGCAGTTGTTAAGAAACAACTTAGAGGTGTGGTCTGCCTTAAGAGACAAAGGTTGTAACTGGATAATAGCAGGATTGAAAGCGAACCACTTTCTAGTAAGAGCAATGGACACTGCTTTACAGCTTGATACCTCCTGTGAGGGAGAGCTGATAACCCACAGGATTGCTGGCACACTGAGGCAGATCACTCTGATGTAGTATGAGACTGTGATCGTGGGTGGTACTGAGAATCTGATAGTAAATCACTGGTGCAGGTGTATTAGAAAATAACCTGCTGTACACAGCCTGTTTCACCAGATGGCCCTTGAGGTGATTTTCTTCTCGACATTTTTCCTGATGCAGAGGCTTCGGAAGGCATACTGATAACTAACTATCCTGCGGGCTTGGCTAGTCGAGGTCCTTCACTGGCATGAATGAGATTGTCATAAAAGCACACGTGCACACAGATACACACAGACACATAATGTAAAGGTCAGATTTTAATACAGTGTCCTGAACCTATTGAGTGATATGTCTCTAAGAAAAGGAGCAACATCTTCTGGATGTCGCTCCCTTGAGAGCTACACTGTGTCCAGAGGGGAAAGAATGAATGGTGTGTTCACAGACACATTTATTCCCACAGTAACCTCAAGAATTTGCTTTCGTTAATCATATTATCAATACCACATGGAAGATCTGTCCTAAATCAAGTGGGGAATAAGTGGAGTTCAAATTGATGTCTTCCTCCCTCTGATTCTTACTTCTTCCATTCATTTGTACCATTAAACAGTTTGGGATCTGTGAGACTGTCAGAAGGGCTAGGGTCACTTTACAGGGATGGCCTAAACCCTGGGCATGCTTTTCTTAAAATCCAGATATAGTGGTTATTTCAGGCCAAGGCAAAATTTAGGATTTTACATAAATGCTTACATAAACATTTGAAACTGTAAAAAACCATCCTGAGTTCATTAGCCACACAAAATAGTCTGGGAAATGAATTTAACCTGGAGGCCACGGTTTGATAACCTGTGATATGAATAGCCCAGAGGAGAGCTGGCAACATGTAAGGGTCAAATAGATATCCAGAAAGATAGATTTTAACTCTGAGGCTTTGACATAAAATTCAAATTTCAGTTTATTACTGACTTGAATTTTTTCAAATCTGGAGGTCTCATCTTCCGCTTTATGAAGCCCATTCATTTGGCTTGGCTTTTTATTACCTTTAATTAGAGAATGTTACAAGCATTTGAATTTCCCCAGTGGGTCATATTAGACCTGTTTGGATGGTTTCAGGGTATCCTAGTAAAATTCAGGTTAGTTCTCTGTAGGCAGTGTTATTCCTTTGGAGACAAGGATGTGATTCGTGAAGTTACCTCCCAACGTAAGAAGAAAGTGATAGGTAAACAGAGAATTTCAGGGATGGAGATGACTCTCAGATCTTTGAATTCACCCCTCGAAATCCAGGAACTTTCCTAAGAAAATTCTTTTAATGCCTGTACACAACTTTACACACGTGCATACACACACACATTTATTAAACCCCTATTTCATACCAAATATTGTTCTCAACACTCTCCTGTGCGTAATTTCAGTCAAACTCTGCTTAATCATATAAGACATAAACAGACACAGCTAAACTATAACAATAATTGTGCCACTAGCGCCAGATGGCTCATAAGGGATGAGATCTGGGGTGTCGGTGAGCAGAGGAAATGTGTTCAATATCTGGTTATTGGCAATAAAGAACAGTATTGGCCACTTTTTTTTTCCTGAAATTTTTCTCGTTTTTTTTTTTTGTTATACTTTTTCCTTTGTTCACTTTGCCTTAATGGAAGAATAACACTTATTTTTGTAGAATTGTTGGTTTGGATTTTGGTCTTCCTATAAACATAAATGTCACTTAAAATCCAAAATTATACCTTTATAAAACATCTTCTCCTGGAAGGAGGGAGAAGTGTGAACAATAGATTTTATGGAAAAAAAAATAAACCTCCATGTTAAGAAGCTATGCCTGTGAAGATTATATTGTTAGTTGTAAAGGCCAAAAGAGGCAGAAAGTAATTTCTCTCTTTATTTTTCATATTTCCCATACTTCAGTAGATTTTTCATTTTCTTGGGTGCCATTGTCATTAATTTAAAATGTTGCTTTTAATTATAATTTAGACTGATTTTAATACATTTCTAGGAGGAAGCTCATTGAGGCAGTGTGGAACAGCAACTAGAGCTCCAGTCTGCGGATAGGGAGCCGTTGGCCCAACTTTCTGGCTTTTTCCTACTTTCTCTGTATCTCTTTACCTCTCTCAACTTCAGCTGTTAGCTATGAAATAAGTTTTGAGTAGAAAAATATCTTCATGTCTCCTCTCTGGTTAATGTGCCATGATTTAATTAATGTTAATGTAAGAGGACTCTTGAGAAACTCAAAAATGCCATCCATTTTATTATTACTGTTTTTATATCCAGCTTGACCATCTATTATCTCAACGCCACTGCCAAGGGCCAGAAGGCAGCAAACCTGGACCTCAAGAAGAAGATGAAGATGGTAGGATACAATATATTCTGTGGAAATATTGTCTTGCTCAATGTCAAGTTGTGCGGAACACCAGGAAATCTGATTTTCTTTTTTCTTGTTTCCATCGCATAGCAAGCTTTGGAGAACAAAATGCGCAACAAGAAGATGGCAGCGGCACGAGCGGGTTAGAGCTGTGTTTCAGTCTTCATTTTCCTGCTAACAGCGTGCTTTTCTTTTTTGTTTCTTTCTCCAAATGAGGCATTAGATGGCAAGTGGGATGATTGGCTTTAGCAGGTCGCTCCAAACCCTCACCATCCACCTCTTTAATGCTTCTCAGGCGTCGTCCAAGGGGGTTGTTTTCCAGTGGAAGAAGAAAAAGACAAAGAAAAATTCAGGAATGTAAACTTAGCAGTAGGGATTTTTAAAAAGTGACCTTGAAAACTGACAGAAAATGATGAAAGCAACCCTCTAGTGTATAAAAATAATGGCTGCAATCAGGGCATGTTTGGACCTTTCTATGCATGAAAGGAAGCATAGGGACCCCAAAAAGATGCTCCTCTGAACTCATCACCCTTGCTTGCCTGGTACCTTTTCTAATCCGTTATCCTGTTTTAAATCTTCTTAATTTTAAAAATGCAGTCAGCCCTTTAATTGCAGAGGGTTCCTCGTCACAAATTCAGCCAAATCTCTATTGAAAATATTTGAAAAAAAAAAAAACCCATTGTGGTTGAATTAAATATGGTCAGACTCATTTTTCCTGCCATGATTCCCTAAACAATACATCAAGTATAACTATTCCCGTAGCTTCTGCATAAGATATTGTAAGGAATCCACGGATGACGCAGAGCACATGGGAGGATGCGTGTTGCGTGCTGTAAATGCTACACCACTTTGCGTGAGAGATGACAGCGTTCTCAGACTGGTGTAACCAACCCCTGACAGATACTGAGAGGTGACCCTATTGGAATAAGGCAAAATCAGTCATGTGCCTTGAGCCCCTCATGGAACATGATACCTAAAATCTTTAGTGAAAGCCTTTTCCAACTTTTCCCTTATTCTTCACTTTCATAATCTTTATATCAGCAGATATTTTCTCCCATGTAAGTAATTGTAAAGATTCAATTCATGTTGGTTTAATTTAAAACAGAGAACTGTATTCGTCTACAGAAATGAACAGGGTAGTGGGATGCGTGACTTTAGGACGCTATTATCCCTACATTTAGAGTGTGGTTGTAGCCAAGTGCATCTCTCTGTGAGTCCCCCAAGAGTAATCTTTTTTTTATGTTGGTGGGCCTTCATGGTAGCAGGAATGGTACAGCCACTTCTAAGGCCACGACCTTAGATCACAATTCCCAAAGGAAATCTCAAGGAGATTTTGAGTAGCCCCTGGGAAAAGCAATAGAACCTCTTTGCTGGAAATTCCTCTGTGTCTCTTCCTTGAATTGATCCACATGGGTCATGAATCCATTTCTCAACCACTCACTGTGTATGCACAGGAGCATGGTGAGTTGCTGAAGATGGTCAGGACGCCCCTGGATCAGGCCGTGGTCAGATCCTCTCAGGTTCCTGGAATGCGCTGGGACGGGTCGTCTACCTGAGAAGAGAGAAAAGGGTGCGAGGTGACCCTAAGCAGCATATGTTCAAGACATTGTTTTGTTGCCTTCTTTATGCTTAGCTTCTAAAAACATTTCTCTACCCACATTGCAGAAGTGTAAGGTCAATTGCTGGGTGCTGAATTGGATGATTACAACGATTTACAGTTGCCAGAATAGTCTTTTTAAAAAATCACTTTATTTTTCAGTGCTACATGTTTACATGGTTTAGAGTTTTATAATTCTGTGAAGTCTAGTTTGAAAAATAGTGTCTCTTTTTTCCTCTCCTTCCACCCACTCACACCCATCTCTTCAAAGAAAAACTCTTTCAACTGTTTTGGTAGATTGTTTAGATATTTATTTCCAAGTCGTATTTTTTTATTGCAATTTCTTAAATTCTTACTTTTATTTTCAATTATTAACTATGATAGAAATAAGAATTTGGCACTTTTTCATACCCAATCACCCTGTACATTGTGGTATACAGTTATATCATTATTTTGGTTATAGACATTTTCGTGGTTTAGCTAAATAGTAAATTTGAATATATGCACATATTTATATTTTTATATTTTTAAGAATCATAGTTGTCTATTTAAAAAATTGTATTATTTTTCTATTTATCGACAGTTCAATCTCTAAATCTCTGCAGTGTATTGACTACATACTTTTAATACGTCCATACATACTCGTCTTCTCATTCATTTCATCTTCCTGGAGAAATATTTCCCAGGATCTTCTGAACTTTTTCATTCTCTCCTGGCTCCCCTTTTACATTTGGTATACATCTGTGATTCCCCTGATTTTCTTTATTTTCTGTTCAACAGGATTTCTATCCCTCTATCTGTCTTCAATATCTTAACTTGCATTATTTTCTCCACCTTCTTTCTTGGTTTGTTCAAATGTTTGTCACAAGGAAGAGCAGGTCTAGAAGATGTCCAATTAATAAAAATAATATTCTTTCAGAATAAATTGTTTCAGATATTTTCCATCACATTCTAGATTTCAGAATTGCAATCAGTAAGTATAAGGCAATTTTGGTTCTCAATCTTCTGGAATGGCTTGTATTTTTTAATTAATTAAGTTTATTGGTACATTTTAGGTGCTCATAATGATCACATTCATTATAAGGAATTTGTACTTGTACATGATATATCTTGATTCTTGTTTTCCCCTTCCTCTACCTTCCCTCCAACCCCTCTTCCCCTCCTTATTTACCTAAGATGTTTCCGTTTTTTCCTTGTTTTTTCATTTTTTCTTTTCCCTTCCTTTCTTTTTTCTTCCCTCTTCCCTTGTTCCCCTTCTCATTTGAACCTTTTCTTCCTGTTTCACAATATCTATAATATATTTTGGTCCTTCTTTATTCTTTTGATTTCTCACACCAGAGAAGCAGTGCAATATTTATTCATGTGTGTTCAATTTATTTCACTTAAGAGTAGGGTCTCAAGGTGCACTCATTTACCTAGAAAATGTCTCAAGTTTATTCTTTTATGCCTGAGTAGTACTCCACTGTGTAAAAAACCTCCACGTCTTTATCCATTCATTGGTTGATGGGCATTTATGCTGTTTCCAAGATTTAGCTCTTACAGACTGTGCTGCTATAAGCATGGATGTGCACATAGTACTATGGTATGATGCTTTCAATTCTTTTGAGAAAATACCAAAAAGGGGACTAGCTAGGTCAAATGGTACCTTTAGTTTTAGTTTTTTGAGAAATCTCCACACTGATTTCCACAGTGGTTGCACCAGTCTACACTCCCAACACTGGGGAGGGTTTCTCCCACTGCTCCTGTAGCATTTATTATGGGTTGATTTCTTGATGATAGTCATTCTTTCTGGAGTGAGACGGAACCTCAGTATCATGTTAATCTGTATCTCTTGAAGGACCAATGATGTTGAATATTTCTTCATATATTTGTTTGCTGCTTGTACTCCTTCATTTGAGAAGTGTCTATTCATTTCAGATGCCCATTTTTGGATTGGGTGCTTAAATTTGGAGGGTCCAATTTATTTTTGAGTTCTTTATGTAGCCTAGATATTAGTCTTTTGTCTGAGGACCGGTTGGCAGGGTTTTTTCCCCCACACTGTGGGTTATCTTTTCACTCAGTTGGTGGTTTCTCTTGCTGTGGAAAACCTTTTTCCATTAGATGAGATCCCCGTTGGTGAGTCTTTGTGATAGTTTCTGTGCAATCAGAGTTTTGCTCATATAGTTTTTGAGTGGCTTGTGTATAAACCACTGCTTTATCTATGTAGAAAATTGTAGGACGTACTTTTTCTCTCCAGTGTTTGAATTTCATGATAAAGTGTCTTCTGTGGATTTACTTTTTATTCCTTGTATGCTCATCACTAGTCCTTTTCATTCTGGAAATTTATGGTTTTTAGTTGAATTGAATTTTCTAGAACTGTTATTAAATAAGTGCTGAAAATGATGAATAGAAAATTTTGCCTTCTGAGATCTGAATTCTAGTTAAAGTTTATCTTTGCCTTTATGGTTTTAAATCATGGTGTAAGGCTATAGCATGTTATTTATCTGATGCTTTCCCATAATATACACAGTTGCTCAGTGAATACCTCCTTAGTGTCTTTGTACCATGAGGAACGCTTATCTTAAAAATTTGAGGGGAATGGGTTTCTATATTCATTGCTTAAGTAACAACTAATAATTGTTACCAAACAAGCAGAACTTCCACTTTCCTGTCTATAGAATTTGCGAGGACTTTGTGAAATATTTGAATATATAAATGCTAAGTATTATAGCAACGTGGAGCACATTTGGAAAATACAGTGTCAGGCCACTTTACTCAAAACCACTAAGGACTTCTAAAACTAAATTTTTGTTTGACTCGCTCATTTCTCTTTTTCTCTTTCTTTTCTGGAAAACAGCTGCAGCTGGTGGACAGTAACTTTTACAGGTATCCTGGGGGCCCAGAGCTGCTCCTTGCCATCCTGGTTTAAAGTGATGCCCTGTGTGAAGTCCCGGAGATCAAGCTTTGGGGAATGGTGGCTCTCGATTATCAAGGTCATATTTGTCAATCAAGTTCTCAGTCCTCTTCAGGAAGAAAGATCTCCATTGTACTCCAAATTAAAGATTTGTTCTTGCTGTACCATTTTCTCCCGTGTCCTATTTCCCTGACATTTTCCCTAAAACACTGAGTTTGAAAGTGATTATGATCCAGTAGTATAAGATACTGGATATAATTGGTGAGTCAATTAAATAAAATTTACTTATATAGACTTTCATTCTGTATGTTTGTTTTATTTTACTTTTCTTGGATTGGGAGGAGGAATATGTTAAGCCTTGCCCTCTGAGTTAAGAAATATTTACATGGCCTTTAATCCCAGCACTTGGGAGGCTGAGGTAGGAGGAGCGTTGTGAGTTTGAGACCGGCTTGGGCTACAATGCAAGCGCAAGGCTGGCCTGAGCTACATATTGCTACCCTGCCTCAAAAAACTAGGGCCAGGAGCTTGGCTCAGTGGCTTAAGCACCTGTCTGGCAGGTGCGAGGCTGTGAGTTCGATCCCTGGTACCACACACACACACACACACAAAAGAAATATTTACATGAAACATTGTGATCAATCATTAACTCACTTTTCTTTCTACCTACATCCCCACTCAGTGCCCTCCCAAATATATACCCAAGACATATTTATTTGCCACTGGATTCATTATGAAAAAGAATAGACTTCTAAAATGAAAACTCTTTTAAGAGTTAGGGCCATTCTAAGTGTTAGGTTAAAGGTTTTCAAGGGAGTATATGAATCCTTGTGTTTAAAAAAGAGAGAAAGAAAGACAGAAAAACAAAAGCAAAGCAAAACAAAACAAAACCAAACAAACTATCTTGACTGCTGTCCAGTTAACAGATTATGGTGTTGACCTTCAGTGATTATATTTCTTGAGTTTAGATTCTAGTATTCAAGTTTATCTTTGCTCTTTTTGTTTTTTGGTTGTGGTGAGAAAGACACTCTTTCACTGGGGTGTTTAGAAGCATTTCAGCACTGTCATTTAAAGTTTGGGTTGACTTTGATGAGGAGCACCCAGTGCCCTCCTAGAAAGTGATGTGACTTCAGTTCACTCGCAGTGACCCTTTCCAGAGCTCAGCTAACCTGCCTGTCCTTCCTGGCCGTTGACCGGCTGATTTTTATCGTTCCATCTTCAATTTCTCTTTTTCACTCCTACTGACCATAGAAGGAAGGAACTGTGCCCCAGCCAATTCTAGACTTACTTTCTCTGGTTACCCTGTCTGAATTAAGAGTCTGTTCCTACTCACATCTGTTCCTTCCCTGCATTTTTATGCCTTTAATTGAGAGTGTATTATTTTTGTTGATTTTCATGTAGCTTGTTAAGCTTTTTTATCATTTTTTCCTACGCATGCATCTTTTTTCCTGTCCAAATCCCTATCCTATCCTATCCCTATGAGCAATGATCATATCTTCTAATTCTTTTATATGTCCAGTATAGTGCTCTACACAGGTAGGCAATGAATAAATACTTGTTATTTAAACTGAGCCAATTCAAGTTACAGCAGTTGCATTGCGAAGCAAACACTTCTGTTATCTGAATGAAAAAAAAATGTTACCATGAGGTAAGAAAGGAGTTATCTGCCACTATGGCTTTTATTATATCATTAGGTTATAATGCAGAGGAGCAAATAAAGTTAGCATTTGTATCTATCAACATGAATCATTTTTGTGCTGTGTGATAATATGATTAGGGGATTAATTTGCAGTATTGCCAAATTTACGATGCAGATGATGTGTCTTGTGCTTGACCTGCTTCGTGCGGGTAATGAGAGAGCCATCTAAAGGGAGTCGTCTCCCAAAGACGTGGGCTTCTAGAATGAATGTCAATGTTATACACATTCAGACACAATAGACCAAACTTTGTTTTTCTATGAATTGAAAAATAATTTGGATTCTTATAGCACCTAATTATCCTCATAACTGAGGTTAAACATTTGTAAAAATGTTTATCTTTTTAGTCTCCAGAGGGCTTTAAAAATATTTCCACCTGATTACACTGACAGGGATCTAAGACAGTGGCTGTTATATCCAAAGTTCTTTTATGGTCATTCAGAGAATAGCCTTCCCCTGGGGTGATCAGATTGTCAAGGCTTATTTCCATATTGTTCTTTATATAGCTAATGATTAAAACCATAGAGAAAACTCAGAAGGCAAACAAAAATCTAATTTGTACCTTTTATTCTTTTTGAGAGGAATAAAAAAGCTCTGACAAGTATTTGTGAAAAATCTTTTTCATTCATTTGGAGAATTTTGAAAAACTGAACACATTTTTCTAACTAGTTCCTTTAGCTGCTGAGAAGATATAGTTTAAGCCATATTTATAGAAACACAACCTTAACCTGAACTACTGTACTTTTTTAAAAATCTGGTATATCCCTTCAAGTTCAAGGGCTTGAAATATATACCCAAGAATAAATAAGTAGGAAGTCAAAACCGAGCAACATAGAAAAGGGACTGGCAAATATTTTTACCTTTCAATGCACATGTGCATTTGAACTTTTAGAAAAGACATTGAATCCTAACCATGAATTAAAAATACAAAACCAAAAACTATAGTCTTTGTTTGATTCCCATCTACTTTTTGCAGAAAAGAAATAACATTAAATGACAGTATCAGGAGTCTTCAAGACCATACATGGTATTCTTTTTCTCAAAATTCTGTTGGAATGGATTAACTTGGCCACTGGGTTTTGGGTAATCTTGGTGTCTTTTCTGGGATTGGTCTTGATGAATCGAATCAGTAGGTATAAAAATGGAAAAGTGTGCCCATGAAACACTTGTGCACACCACTAAACAGTGCACATTCAAATCTTCATAACTTTTAAACAGTTTATAATAGTCATATATTGTCATTACAACAAATTTAGGAAGTTTTAATAGATTAAAAACATGAGAAATCTCATAATTACACCACCTAAAATAACTTCTATTTATATTTTGTTGTATCTTTTTTCAGATTCATAATTGTGCAAACATAGATTCAATAAAATAGTTTGGAACACAAGACATATCTAGTTTTATATTACTTTTCATTTAATATTTTCCAGTGTCATAGATATTACTTCAAGATGTTTTCAATGTCTATTTTAACTTTTATGTTTAAATAAAATATTGCTTAATATTACTATATCTTAATTTGTTTAACCATTCTACTGTTGTACATTTTGATCAAGCATTTAAATATTAAATTTCAATTTGTATCTTTTTTAACATAATTCTGTGTGAAACTATTAATTGTGAGTATAGACTTTTAAATGAATATATATGCACTTCTAAAGGCAGTTTTGGTTCACTTAATGACACAATTATACTATTTTCTTTTACTTGATCTACATTTCTTTCTTTCTTTCTTTTTTTTTTTTTACAGTACTGGGGCTCAAACTCACAACCTAGTGGCTGCCCGGCAGGCACTTAAGCCACTGAGCCAAAATCCCAGCCCATATATTTCTTATTTTGTAACAATTATTCTGAGAAATTTTTCTCTTGATTCTGTCTTATTTATGACTACATATAAATCTCCTTTCAAATACTATCTTAAAGAGCTTTATGTTTAAGGAAAACAGTATCTTTTATTTTTTTTTTTTGGAAGACAAATTTTGCATGTTTCTTCAAATCAACTCTTTCCCAGATTTGATAATCAATTCAAAATGCTATTTGAGAAATTAACTTTTTTCCTATTTTATTTGATTTGTAAAAATTTTGGCTATACTTTTGTTTTATTCTTATTATTAGACATTGGTCCAAAATCATTTCTACAAATAAAAGAAAGCACAGAGTCCTGATTTTTTCTTATAGAATTATTTTTTGTGTTATTATTCATGAAGGCTGTGTTTCCCAGGTTACTGTTATGATTCAAAAGAAAATCTTTGGTGCAAAATCCTGGCATCTTATTCATTGCGGGTAGGATATCAGTCAAATTCATTCTGGGTCACTTACTTTAGTATATTTAAAGCAATATAAATGTCCAAAATTTAAATGAAGCCATAAAATAATTAATAATGTAGTAAGTCAATGGTTGGTTATGTGAAGTAGGTCATAACATATCCCAAATGTGTCCAACTTTGGTTCATAGGACGATTTAGGCTCTGAAAGTTCTGACAGATTAGAAAATTTTCCAAAACTTTTAAGGGAAAAATAACATCCTAAAAGCAGATTAGAATCTGTACTTTTTGTAAAACTCTAAAATTGCCATTTTCCATGAATTACCTGAGAATAAGTGATCAGGTTCATCAATTACTAATTACTAAAGGTGCTACTGATTATTGAGAAAATGGTTAAGAGAAGTAGATAAAAATATGAGCAATAAAAGACATTATTATTTTAGCCTATCTTCAGAGTTAACTTTACTCTGTAAGCAAAAATATTCTGCTACGATCAGCACATTACATGGAAGAAATGATAATGATAATCTACGAAGAGAATTAAGAGAATATTGCTTCAGGCAGAAAAACATATTCAACTCTTTCTTAGGATTATTATTAATTATTTTGGATTACAGATTTTTAAAGGTAAAACAAAGTTCTAAATTCATGATTGCTATTAAGAAAGAATTTAACAGTGTTCCTTTAATATAAACAAGAAATATAGGTGATCTTCCCATTGCAGTATATAGAAACACCATGAATGAGATTTCAGTATCTCCTAGAGATACTTTTCAGTTCAAATCCTGAATCACTAGATCAAAATTTAAATCATCCCAGCTTTATTCTTTGTGCTGCTTTATTTCTACTAAAATCAGGAATAAAATACTTGTGGCTAAAAAAAAAAAAATTGGCTAATACAGCTGTTACAACTTTGAAGTAGTTTGTTTCTTGGAGCTAAATACTGCCTAAACTTAGCTGGCTTCTTATTTTCATTCATCATAGGTTTGTACCTATGTATATGATCAACCCTAGTGGGCTTGAGACTGAGGGGTGAACCACAGGATTAAGAGAAGAAGTGCACAAATGAAGTTGCTGCTTTTCTTCAATACTGTAGACATCAAGTATCATTCTGTTTGTTACTCATTTATTATTTCTTTTATTTGGCAATTATGCCTTGATTTTTAAGTTATGTATCAGTTAATCGATGAATATTTCCCAGTATGAGAATGTTTGTGCTCACTGAAAGCAGGCAAGAATCAACATATATTATATGACTTTAAAGAAAAAAACTTCATGCTTATTATCTCTAGAACTGGAAATAGTAATAGCCCTAATTCTTAAATTTTGATCTGGGATTAAATACAGCAATGTATGTATAGCCCATAGTATCTTTTTTGGCACATAGCACTCGAAAGGAGTCTTGGCTGACATTTTTGCTTTAATCAAATTCTAAATATTTGCAGTTCTGATATAATTATATTTTCCCCCTTGATCACACAGCTACACTGTGACATAATTGAGAACATTATTGAAATGAGGGTCAGCCAGAGTTTGATTACCTTTTTACAGGAAAGAACATGGCAAATAGCGTGATTCTCTCCAACATATATTTAGAACAAATTGCCCCTTAAAACACTAAAGTTATGTGCATGCCTAAGACAGATGCTTCTTTCTAAAAGAAAAATAATCCTGCTTTGTTGACTATGTAAGCAACTGTTTACTTGCTCTAATCACATAACCCAGCCATGGAATTAGCAAACTGTAATGATGGAGTTATAAATTAGACTGTAAGGCTTTCAAGCTGTGGTTATTATCTTGTGGGAACTGCATACATAGGATAAATGTATACAGACCGTGAGTCAACAGAAGCATAGTCTTATTGAACTAAATGCTAAAATCCCAATTTCTTTCTTTTCTTTTTTTTTTTTTATTTTAAGGAGAATAAAACCCAACAATACAAAACAGAATACAGCCAATCAAAACAAAGCATTGAAAGTGGTACATAACTTCAAAACAGCACATTAGATCACCAACAATGGCTACCATAATATGTCTTGCTATCTTCACAATGTTTGTCCATTTTCTCAGTCTTAGTAAAATTGAATAAAACAGAACAGAATAAAACCAATTAAAACAGACCATCGAATAAAACAAAACAATAACTCAGAACAAAACAGTGAGAATAATACTGGATTTCAAAGACAAGACAGAAGGAAATCCCCCATATTTGCTGTATTGCATGCTGTCATCCTCCTAATAGATGCTCAGACTACGGGCCTTAGTCCTGCAAAGTCAACCAAACAATACAAGCATTTAGTTGTTTTTGTATCTAGGTTGCTATCAACTCAACCTGTCCTCTGAGCCAGCTGGTTGCTTAGCGGGTGGGGAGTCTTGGTGCAACCCGGTATGGCCTCTGCTGGCTCACGGGAACGGAGGGCTGGCTTCTCTCTTCCTGGGTCCTGCATGGTCTGAATCCTTAATTTATTCCTTTTGAGATCAACTCCCACCCTAGAAATACAGCTTAGACTTGATAATACAAGTGAATAGAGAAAGTGGATTTAGTACCAAGTTTCTGAAATAACGCTCTGTATTTTGATAGGTCTACAATGAATGACATTAATTAGGATAAGTTTTATGTGATATCTCATTGTTATACATGGTATGAGAATAACTGCAAAATAGGGGTAACAGATTTGAAAGGCAACGTGTCTGGGACATTCACTTCAGAATTCATTAATATATTTATAATCGAAGAGTCTATCAGCAAATGAAAAAAGTCTGCTATGAAGGGAGCTAAGGACAGGAATCACAACGGATCACAGTGGCAAAGTGAATGAGTTGATTTCAAGGGAAATGTTAGTCACTAGTGGAGCAATAGAGAAGATCTGATGGAAATAGTATTTAGGAGTGGTATCACTGAACAGGTGCCATTTATCTCAAACTCAGTAGACTACCAGCAAACTGTTAGGTAGTTGCTCCATTCCATTTGTTCCTCACAGCAGGGCGGGGGGACAAACACTTGTAATCCCAGTACTTGGGAGACTGAGGCAGGAGGATCCCTGGAGTTTGAGCCCAGGTTGGGCTAAGTAGTGAGTTCAGTGCTACCCTGAACTACATAGTGAGATTGCCACAAACAAACAAAATTATTCTGTTCCTGACAACTGTAATTTACTAGCTGTGTGATTTTCTTTGCATTATAATCTTCTGGCATGGGCTGACTGCCCTCACTTAGCCTCAATTCTATCATCTTTAGACAGATTATAACAATCTCTACCTCTGCTTCTATAAGAATCATGCTAAAAACCACTGAGCACCATATTTAACACATAGTTAAGAGCTAGATAGTTACTATCTGTGATTCCCCTGCTTGTCAAGCAAATATTTTTATTTAAAGGATTTCATCATCTTCCAGTTAAAAATTTAAAATCACTTCTAGTGATCTAACAAAGAAAATTTTCAACTCAAGTTTTACTCAACTGGAAAAGCCTACTTTTTTCTAAATCCAATCAAAAAATCCTGTTGATTATTTTGACAGATTCTTAGTTATTTTTTAGGTGGGAATGTTTTAGTACAGAGTAGTTTAACAAATTTAAAATAAGCAGCATTAAATAAACAAATGCATATGAATGAGCATTGCAGTCCCAGTATTCTAGACTTGTCTCTGCTTCTGATTAGTTGTTTCATCTTTGGAAATTATGTAACATCTCTGGGTCTCAATTTTCTGTATGACAAGGGGATCACACCACATACCTTCTAAAATCCCTTCCTGAATCCCAAATTTGAACTGCCCATCATGGTAGCAAATAGCCATATGTGATCACTGAGTGCTTGCAATATGGTTGAGAATTTACAGGTGCTATAAATGTAAAATGCATACTATGCACTAGAATTTGAAGACTGTTTTAAAAAACTAATTAAAATATATATTTAGTAAGGTTTTCATTTGATTACCTTTTGAAAAGATATTATTTTGGATATATTTTAATAAGTAAAATATACTACTGAAATTAATTTCACCTGTTTTACTTTCCTTTTCTTAATGTGACTCAGAAATCTAAAGTGATGCGTCTTGTATTCCTTTCCATTTTTATTGGATGGTGTTTCCCTAAAAGTTCTCTGAGTTTCTGGGTTAAATTTCAATGGAAAATTTCCTACAAGATGATAGTGCCAGTGGCTCCCACCAACCACCACCAGTTGATTTACATGGATGTGTGAGAATGGAGACTTTCAGTGAGTAGGGAAAGGATTGGCGAGATAGTTTGGAGGTTCAGTGCCACCCAAAGGCACACGTGTTAAAAGATTCATCTCCAGAGTGGCACTTTGGGGAGCTGTTGGAACCTTTGGGGGTGGGGCTAGTGGAAGTCTTTAAATTTTTGAAAGTATGCTCCCAGAGTAGGCTTTGAGACTCTGGTCTGTTCACCGTTCTTTCTTTTGCTTCTCAGATACAAAATAAGTGGTTTTTCTCTGATATGCAAACCCATCATGATGTACTTTCTGCCTTTCCACGGGTCCAAAAGAAACAGGGCCAATCAGTCATAGACGTGAGCCACCTAAACTGTGAGCCCAAACTAGCCTTTTGTCTTCATACATTGATTTTCCCAGGCATTTTATTACAGTAATGGAAAGTTAACTTAAATGTAAATGGATTAAATTAGAATCTAGTGGAGATAGAGTGCGGGTGGAACCAGATGGGGCTGGTTGTGAGATAGTGAGATACATGGAGGGCAGTTTCAGGGATAGAGAAATAAAGCATGGCACAGCCACTGGGATTGCAGTGCAAGACCACTGCATCACCACCATCAGCTGACCCTGGAGAGCACGGGAGGGGGCCCACTGAAAACAGGAGTCATCAAGGAAGGTGCTACTTTGTCTTGATGTGACGGCGGCTGGGAGAGCACAGAGCAAGTCACATACCGAGCAAGCCTGATAGATCACTTCATAAACTATGGATGTCAGACATCTCCAGATGAGACTTCATGAGACTTTTAAGGATGTAGACTCCACCAGGTGAGATTTTGTGAGATTTCGCCTAGTATCAAATTCTATGACCCCTAACATGGGCCCAGGAAAATTTCTCTGTCTGTCTTGGAGGCAAAGCATCAATAATGACCTTTAATAATCTAAGTTCCTTGAGAGCAATGCAGACTGGCTTTCTGAGCTATGCCAAAGAGAAGGCAGCATATTCAGGGTGCCTCCCCTATGCTGTCTACGGTGAGCCTGTGGGGCCGAGTGAAGAGGGAGGGAGAAGGTATCAACAGACAGAAACCAACATTTCTGTGTTATCTCCTCCGGTGCTTTATATCCAGTGGGCTATGAGCAGGGATTACAGACCAATTTCTTTTTCTCCGCAATATAGGGATAGTATTTTGAAGCAATGGCAAGATTCAATGCTAAGTGCTACCATTTCCCAAACCTATAAATCTAAAGCAAAGCAGAGAAAAGCAAACAAACAAAAGACAGAAAGACAATATTTTTTGATAAGCAAATATTTTCCCCATGACTTTTGGTTGGCTTCCTACTGTTGCTAAAGTACATACTGACCTGTGACAAACTGTGTAAGATTAGTAAAAGGAATCTGGCGCTAAGCAAGGCGCCACGAGCTGTCCTGCCAATTTCCCAAATCACCTAACTCCTACATTTTAGAACTAGATCAGGAATGTTATGAAAAATAACTTCACAAATCTGTGAGTCACAAGTGTCGCCAAGCGTTCCTAGTTGAGTTCGATATGACCTTTTGGGAGGATTGTCAGAATCACGTTCAGGGTCAGGCTGACCACTGAGAAGTTTTTTCCAACTGCTGTTCCACAGTCCAGCAAGCCTGGATTGTCCTTTCCTTAACACTGACTGATCCTGCTTTTGTCTAATTCCTCAGTAATGGCAGGCAGGCGTCTGTAACTCTCCTACAGTCTCTCTTTCTAATTTCACTAGAGATATCATGTATGGGTATAAACAGCCCACCTGTCTTCAGATGAGTTGAGTAATACTAGTCGTAGCCTTGGAGGGTCAGGTGCTGCACCAGGCTCTGGAATCCAGCATTGAGCACAGCAGATCTCTTGCTATAAAGGGATCACACACCATACATAAAAACCAATAGAATAAATGCATGAGTACATTAAAAGTCTACTGATAACAGGTGAAAAAAAGGTAAAAGGAGGTGTATGCTATATAGTTGTTGGTAGGGCTGCTTTACAGACTGGTCAGGAAGCTTGTCTGAGAGCGGTACCCTGGAGTGGAGACACAGCTGATGAGAAAAGGAGCACCCGAGGCCACTTCTTTGGGTGGTTTTGATTATTTCAGACCCCGCGGGCATGAGATGGACCTTATAAAAAAGGATTAAGGTATCACGAGCCAGATGGTTGGGAGTTCAACTCTGTTACTTGTTTGGGAGAAGTCAACTTCAGTTAAAAATAGAAATGAGGTGTGATAGGAAAAGATGGCAAATGTCTGAATTAAAAATGTTTTATAAGTATAAAAACCTATTGGCATTAGTTCTCTTCAAAATACTCTCACTTGCTTTAGACACAGCTCCTCATTCTTGCCGCTTTCTGAAGCAGTTCCAAAAGTTGCCTTTTGTGAGTACCTGTAATTGTACTGTTACGGCTTCCTCAATGTCCTGAGTTGTTTCAAAGTGTTTATCTTTTATGGTCATTGTGACTTTAGGGAAGAGCCAGAAATCATGTGGTGCCAGACCCGGTGAATAAGGTGCAGGGGGACACGCTGTAATGTTTTCACCAACCTTTGGTAACACTACCAACTGTCATGCTTTTTTCCTTTGCATGGCATTTGACAGCAGCATTCACTGTAGCTTTGATTACACCTCTGAAAGGCACTTACGAAAGAGGACTTTGAGAACTGCTTCAGAAAGTGTGAAACATGATGAGATCCGTGCATTCAAATCGAGGGAAAGTATTTGGAAGGAGATTAAGGGCAATGTGTCTTTTAGTGTAAAAGATTTTAAAATTTATATACTCACTGTATATTTCACTCACAGATTAGTCACTGCATAATCCGTATCCATTCCAGGAGTCAAACTCTTTCTGTAGGTAAACACAGCAGAGCAAGCGTTACGGCTTTTATCTGGGTGTCTTCGCCCACGCCTCACGCAGCCGTAGGTGGGGCTTTGGGGAGGTGGCTGATCACTGGGATATGTCACTCATCAGAGGATCAGTGATGAGGTTATAGCTGAATGTGATGTTGGGAGGAGATGGTCATTGGGGACGTGGCCTGGAAGGAAATATCTCCTTCCCTCCTCCTTGTCTCTTGTGCTTCCTGCTGCTCTGCCATGAGCAAGCCTCCTCCCCCGTGCCCCTCTGCCATGCCGCCTTGCCTTGGTGTCAGCCAGCTGTGGACTGAAACCTCTACAAACCATGAGCCAAAATAAACCTTTTCTCCTTACGGTTTTGGGAGTCGAGTACTGGGTCTCAGCAATGATATAGTAACTACAGCAGCAGGATTGAAGGAATGCGTTGATCTAGACAAGGCTACATAGAACTTTTCTGCTGCGTATTTCCCGTGTTAACTGGAATCACAAACCAAGATGCCAACAACACCTAACATAGTAAACGAGGCTGTCAGTTGAGGTTGTAATGAGATGTGCGTAACATATTCAATCTTCAGGGGAATCAACTGCAGTAACCCCTTTACACCCTTCAGGTCCACAGCCATAATCAATCAACTGAAGATGGAAAATACATTGAAAAAAATGTGTCCATACCGACCATACAGAGGTCCTTTTTTTATTAGCACCTAAGTGATACTGTATAACTATATGCATAGTATTTATATAATATTAGGTATTATAAGTAATCTAGAGGTGGTTGAAAGTTTATGGGAGTATGTAGGGAGGTAAATGCAAATGCTACGTCATTTCATATAAAGGACTTGTGCAGCTACGGAGCAGGACACCCTCAGGGACCTGGAATGAGTCTCTCCCAGACCCCGAAGTACTACTGTATTTAGCTCTGATTAATTATTATACATCTAGGGCTCCTAGGTCAGCTGCCTTTTAAAACAAAACTGGAAACTGAATTTTTATGCTTCATATTAAAATATTTAAGAGTTAGCAATTAGTACAGATTAATATACACAGTCAATTGGCAAGAGGCTGTACAAAGACTGTCAGTATTTCTGATATTAACAGCTCTTCAAATACTTTTTGAAGCTTTTTTTCATGTTCTTGAATGGTTTGTCCAGGCTCTTCAAGTTCTTTTTCTTTGAAAAGATTGCAGTTCCTCTCTGGGCTTACTAAAAGGTGCTTTATCTCTACAAAGAATTTGGAATTTGGGCTTGACTTTTAAAACATGCTACCACAAGGTGGCGCTCAAACTTTTAAAATTTTTTTATATCTTACATGCAGTTAAAAATAGTGCAAATGTGGACTCTTACTAGCTGACATTTTAGATTATTTTCTGCTGAAATTGCCTGGATGGCTTCATCTTGCTTAGAATTGTCTTGCCAACAGTTCTGGCAGACAAAGAACAGATGTTCCTAAAACCCAGCATCAGTTTAATTATTTTTTCTTTTGTGTATTTAATTTTCTTTTTACTATGATTTGCTTTGCACATTGAGGTAAAAGAGTTAGAGGAATACAGCATTTGGGGCTCTGGGTATCGTATAGGTATGCAATTCATGTTTAAATTTATTTATTTTTTAATTCATTATATAGTTCAGTGTGGTCTTGAACTCACTTCATAGCCCAGGCTGGCCTCAAACTCTCAGCAATTCTCCTGCCTCAGCCTCCAAAGTGGTGGAATTACAGGCATGCACCACCACACCTGGCCTTCGAGCAGGTTTTTGACAGGAAATTCTGTCTCAAAAAGACAAAAACAAACAAACAAACAAAAAAATTTCAAGTTTTGGCAGGCAGTCTCCATGCAGCAGTGTTCTGAGAATCGCTCTGCACATTGTTCTGGAATCTTATCATCCTCCTTTCCCAGCCAGTAGTAGCCTTGCGCTGTCTCCTGTCTCATTTCCCCCAAAGAGACACAGATCCCCTTAATTCCTCATAGGGCCCTGAGGCGGTCGAAGTCTCTGTCTTCTATGGCTTCTTTAGGCTGGGAGGGGTTGATTATGAACTCATCACCTAGATTGCAGTGTTGTGGCTCACTGGCTGAGTTGAAGACAAAACAGGAGACAAGGACAAGAGAATTAGTGACTACTGAGTTGCCTGTTTGGTGGGATAAATAAACTTTTTTATTAGCCCAAATATGACGAGTCAGTCAGATCTCCACACTTCTTGTGGAGGCAAGGTGTGGTAAGGCGAGAGGTTAGATAAATTATCAAGAGTTCAAGAGCCACAGCCCTAGCAAGATTACTCACATAATATATCTAATTAAAAACAGGGATCTGCTCAGGAATCCATTTAAAATGTGGTGAATTAGGCTCATTAGTGACTCTACTTATCTGTACCTGGAGTCATACTGGAGTCTTGCTTTCCAGAGAGGGGACTTGGGTCTTCCAAAAGTTCACAGGAATAGCTTTCTTCTAGAGAGGAGACTTGGGTCTTCCAAAGGTTCACAGGAATAGCTTTCTTCTTCATCCTGTGAAAATTCTAGTGACTGTTTCCCATGTAGCATTTCTATAACATGTTACTGTATCCCTGGAGGAAGGATCAGAATTGTCCCTCAGGACCTGGGAATAAGGCTGGGGCCATGAGGGGCTCTAGCGCTGCCCTTCTTGCCTCCCTATCCATCTTTTGATTTCCCAAGGAGACTCTAGAAATGTCTCTTTGGGATCCATGACAATGCATGACTGCAACCCTTTGGGGAAGATGGACTGTATCTATTAGAGTTGTAGACTTTCCTGCCTGTGCTGTATAGATGATTGTTTATTAGTCAGCAAGTTCCTTCTTTCCAGATTGCTGCATGAGCATGTAGACCAGAGAAGCATATTTCAAGTCTGTATAGATATTTAACTTTTTGCCTTTTTCTTATATCAATGTCCAAAGTGAGAGCCATGAGCTCTGTTTTTAGAGCAAATTTCCCTGGGGGAGGTTGGCCTCAATGACCTGTTGTGAATGGACAGCTACACAACTTGCTTTTTGATGTCCTTGGACAAATCTACTTTCACCCGTAGGTCATACCTCTTCACGTTCTTAGAGGGCCATTTCACTGATGCCCTGCCTGCTTGCATAGGTCTGGGAAGTCACTTGTTCACAACAGTTCTGGCAGGAAGTTCACATGCAGCACAAGATTGCCTAACTTTTGGGACTGTAGGCATCACAGAGGCAGGATTACATGTACAGCAAGTTATAATAACCTCAGGGTGTCTCAGAGCATGGCCCGATACTTGGCAAGCCATTCTCCTATTAACCTCAAGTAACCTTTGTCCCCAG
The DNA here is from genome assembly GCA_004363535.1 of Dasyprocta punctata. Lineage (NCBI taxonomy): Eukaryota > Metazoa > Chordata > Mammalia > Rodentia > Dasyproctidae > Dasyprocta > Dasyprocta punctata. Next base: position 12,412 of record RJWM01007024.1, on the reverse strand, counting down.
AATAGCCCTGATCTGATGGGGAGTCAGGACTTCTATCTGTACCCACAGCAATACCGGAGTCTTGCTTTCTAAAGAGGAGACTTAGGTCTTCCACAATTCCTCAGGAATAGCTTTCTTTTTTGTCCTGTGGAAATCCTAGTGACTTTCCCATGTAGCATATTTATAGATTGTCACTACATCCCTTAAGGAAGGATTAGAATGGTTTCTCAGGAACTGGGAATAAGGCTGTAAATACTCCATCTAACTTTATGAAAAGTATGCCACTGGGCAGAGCTCTTGTTCTAGTCTTTGGGTCAAGATGCCCAAAGTAATTTCTCTCTTTTCTGATATGCAGGGGAAGAAGGATTTTCTCAAGTCAGGTATTTTGTTATACCATGCAGGAAAAATCATTTGTTTGCTAATTATGTCAGAGACCTGGCATAGTCCTGACCATTTTGGCCTTTGCTGGAATTTGAGAATTTCCCCCAAATTTGCTAGTAAGTCTCTTCCTATCAAGAAAGTAGGACACTGTGGGACAATTAGAAATTCCCTGTTAAACGTTTGGCCTTCAAAGTGATGTGTTAGAGAAGGAATAAAGAATCTCTGACTGGGGGGTCTCCTCCACCCCAACTTTGACCATAGATCTAGAGGAGAATTTTCTAGAGAAGTAAGTCAAACCTGAATGAAGTCATTAAATTGGTTCATCCCTGATGCTCAGGATTACCTAGTATTCCTCACAGGAAATGGTGATAACTGCAACTGAAAAAGGGATTTGAATTCAAGCAGTTCCTTCTATTTATAGTACCTCTTTTAGGGTAGGAAAAGTTGTGAATTAGAGTAAAAAAGCACCACTTTGTGTATGTTCTGTGGGGTGGAAAGCTCTCTGTGTGCATCCAGTAGGACTTAGGGCTGTCTCAGGAGCAAGCTAATGGAGCTGAGGGACACTGGGTCCTTTGGGACACTAGGCTTTAGTGGGATATCAGAGTCACTTGGAGGAGATAGACCTGATTTGCTGGCCTGTTGTGGAAACCTCCCATTGTGATTTTCTTCATTAAACAGATTGGAGAGTGCCATATCCCCCCAAGACACAGATGGGGGTCTGAGGACGGGATCATCGAAGATAGCCTTCCCTTGCTCTGAGGCCCCTTGTGGGCAACCACTTCAAAGCTCAGGAGCATCTGAGGACACCTGAGGATGTGACCCTACTTGTCTAGTGCAGGCACACAGTTATGGGATACAGTTATGTAACTACGACTTACCACAGGTAAACAAACATGCATTGGTTACGGCACTATGTAAGAACATAAATACGAGATGACAACCTGTGTAAGAATTATAAAATGAGGACTCAGGAGGCTCTTGTGCTCTCGGGCTCTGCTCTGCTCCTTACTGTCTATTGTTGCTGCTGATGTCTTGAACATGGTTCCACTTTAACCCTATAAGTCCCCCACACAGAGACCACGCATCCCCCTTTCCCCTTCCAAAATGGTAGGAAAAGCAGGGAAAAGTTCCTGGCACCATGGGAAAAGTCTCCCAAATTTCTGCCCTAGGGAAGAGAGACAAGGAAAGAAGGAGAAGGAGAGAAACAAACGGACAAAAAAATGGGCCCCAAAGGCCTTAGCCACTCCCTTGAGTGGCTAAGCAAAATTGTGTTAGTGGGTTCTAGAATGCTGGAGTCTCCTTTTACAGGTGTTTTCTAGTTCTTCTCTTTCCTGAACAAAGAACTGAATGGGACAAGCATAAATTGTGGGAATGTTTCATATTTATTAGAGATAGGAAAAAATAAAAATGAAGGGTAAGGGAAAAACAAGCTCTCTGAAGGAGTTTAAACCAACTAAAAATGGAGGGAAATAATATGCTATAGTGTGGGCTATTGTGAGGAGACCTGTTAACCGTATTTATTTCATTTTTGAGAATAATACAGAGAGCAGCAGTCAGGGTCATGTATCCAAAGTGACAGCAAAGTGAGGTCTGGCTCCTTCCTCCACGCCAGGCAGAGTTCTTGTGAATGCTGCCCTTAACCTTCAGTCACCAAATGTCTTGCTTTCAACTGCACATCAGTGAGTTCCTTATATCACATCCATGCTGACTCTGTTTTTAATGCCAAATGACCAATTAAATAATTTTTTTCCTTTTCCTTTATTTCTGAACTGATTTTTCTTTCCATTCTGAAAAACACAAATTTTACAAGAAATGCCAGGAAAGGAGTTCCATGTTGGAATATGTGTATAGGAGACACGGGAAGCTCTTCGTCTTTTTTTTTTGCTGGAACTTTCATACTTATCTTGTACTATGAGTTTCCTCATCAGTTTGTTGGCCTTTTGTGTTTCCAAAATTTCTCAAGACATCTTATTTAGATTCTCCTTATGTTTTAGGGACTGACTATCCCTTAAAATATGTTTTCTGTTATTGCTAGGATTTTGGTGTGAGAGGGAAGGAAAAATTATGTCCTTTCTACTGTCATAAAATGGAAGTCTAGCATTTCCATTTTCAAACTTCATTACTGCAGGGCAGAGATAAGTAGAAGCTCTATAAATGCAGTTTGGGAGGGAGCAGAGTCTTGAGACAGAAATGGTTCCTTATTGAACTGTTCCTTTAGCTTGTGCCTGAGAGATAAGCAATGTGATCAGCAGTGGTATAGCTTTTCATTTTTTATCTGTATAAAAATGAAACATTGTCATTGCAATATTTGCTTTCACATATTAATCTGTACTTTTGATTAAATGCAATATTCCACTACACTGTTATTGAAATTGTTTCATTGCAGACAACTTTCCTATAATGAGCAAATCTTGCTTCAAGTTTGTTAACTACTTATCCTTAGATTCCCTTGGCCTAGGCTCCTTCGGTTAATAGGGGCTTGTTAGGATAGTCAAGTTTCCATATTAACATTCTTTATACTTTCCTTTCTTTGTTATTCTTTTTTATTTACATAATACAGCCTTTATAGGAAAAGAACAAAATTAGTGAGAGCAGAGATTTTCTCTCTAGGCTTCTCTGTATCCCCCAAGAGCATTTCCATCAGCCTTGGTTAGTCAGGGAAAAAGGACTGAGAAAAGGCACTGGGCAGTAGAAGTACTTGAGCTTAGTATGCTCATATTGGGAATTCATACATTTGACCTACAGGTAATACAAACCATCATTTGTAGCAGTGACTACAACCTAGCATTTAAATTTTATACAGACAATACTTACTCAATAAGGACCAAACAATTAAATAAAAACTACGCTATTGATAACTTTGTTTTATTAAATAAAGTATCTGATAGGAAATTGAAAAGAAGTCAAAATATATCACCACGTCAAATCAAATTCAAGGGTGGAAGCAGGAGATCCACTTGTTAACGTGAGGAGTGACAAAGTTACATTGCAGAGGAGGGTGGAGGAATTTTGTGGTCATCTTTATAAACAATCGACCACAATTATGTAATACAGTGGACAAATATATATCTATATATCTATATCTATATATATTATCTCTTTCTTTTCTTTCTCTTCCTTCTCCTTCTTCTTTTTTTTTCTTCTTTTTTGCATTCTATGGATTGAATGTAGAACCTTTGAATACAACCACATATCTGACCCCTTTAAGAAGTGTTTATTTGGAGACAGAGTCTTGCTAAATTGCTTAGTTACTGAGTGTGAGTTCAAACTAATGTCCTTCCTGCCCAGTCCTCCCAGAGTGCTGAGATTAGCAGGATGTGCCACGATGCCTGCCTTAAAATTTTTATATTTTGGGCTGGGGATATAGCTCAGTGGTACAGTGCCTGCCTGGCAAACACAAGGTCCTGAGTTCAGTTTCTGGTACTAAAAAGAATTTTATATTTTATTTTTCTGAGAGTAAGACATGCACACTCAATAGTGTAGCACATTTCACAAGCGTGCATTACATAAACAAGTAAAGATTGACTAGATTTCAAGAAAAGTACCAACCAACTGGCCCAAGTCTACAACTCTCTGGAAGCAGGGTGAGAAATTAAGTGAAAAGAAGAAAACCCACTGAGCACTTTCCTTGCTTGTAAATTAGGGATAATGTTTTTAATCTCATAAGGCTAGGCAGGTGAAATGAAATAAAATACATCGTACTTAAAACACTCTGTCTATTAATATATGCTTAATCAGTGATGCAATGACAAACATGATGCTGATAGCAGTGACGGTGTTAATATGACACAAAGTTGTAATAGTTGATTTTGTGCTAAAATAACAAGATCACAAATAGGGTAATTTATGAATAGAAATTTATTTGGCTCATGGTTCTTGAGGCTGGAAAGTATTAGATCAAGGAAGCTTCTCAAGTGAGGATGTTCTTGGTGTGTCATATCATGGTAGGAAAGTGGGAGAGAGGGGGCTGAACTCCCCCGTTAGAACTTGCCCTGACTGTTTTTTTTGTTTTGGTTTGGTTTTTTTGAGATAGTATGTTGCCTGCACTGCCTGTGAATTTCGACCCTCTGGCCTCATACACTCCCTGAGTACTAGCATTACAGGTGTGTACTGCCATTCTCAGACCTTACTTCTGTGATAACAAGCTCACTGCAGTAATAATAATGTTTATTTATTAACTGAGGGCTCAAATCACTTCTTAAAGTAAACCCCTCAGCATAGGAAATAGGTTTCCAGTGCATGAATTTTGGGGGCCACACTCAATTCACATCAGTGGTGATGCTAAATTTCAGGGTGTATGCAGGAAATATGGGAATAAGAGCCAGAAAATAGTTGTGGAGGAGAAGGAGTAGTTGAGAGTCTGAAATCAAGGGATACCAGCACTGGTTACATGAGAAGCACTGGAAGCAGCTGGACATTGATTTTGTAGGCTGCTAGGCTTAAAAGCAGAGCCTGGAGTTCAAAGGGATCAGCTGATAAAGTTGAAGTGCAGAATTCACCCTGCAGCCTGAGTAATCATTATGTTAGAATGCACTTGGAGATATATATATATATAATATATATATATAATTTTTATATATTATATTGGTTTAATATATATAAATTATACAATATATCAAGTATATATATTACTTTAATATATATCTTATTTTAATATACTTTTATATTATATATATTACTTATATATTAAAACATATACACTATAGAGCATACATATATTTATTTAAACATCATATACGTATGCTGTATAGTGTATTTGTTTAAATGAAAACTATCAGATACATCTCAAAAGGAGGACCTAAAATTTTTCACCAAATCAATGCCATTGGTCAGACCGAATTCACGGAGCTTTAAGAGCGAAGTCGACAGGGTGCTGCCTGCTGAATCAGCAAGCGGCAGACAGCAGTGAATGAAGGGAGGAGGGCAGGCAATCCTGGAGGAGCTATCCAAGTTCCCGGAAAGGCCTCAGAATTAGGAGCCCTTAATGACAAAGGCCAGGTGTGAGACTGTTGTGAGATGTGTTTAAGGCACTGTTTTTGAGACTCCGCCCTATCCCAGAAAGAAGGGCCAGCATCACGAAATCCAATAATAAATGCTGGTGAGGCAGTGCGGGGAAAGGAGCCCTTCTGCATTGCTGGTGAGAGTGTAAACTAGAACAACCGCTATGGAAATCAGGATGGAGAGTCTTCAAAAAACTAAAACTAGAAATTCTATTTGATGCAGCTAATCTTCTTCTAAGTAATTTTCCAAAAGAGTTAAAGACATCGCATTAAAATGACACACGCATAGCCATGTTTTTAGTAGTGCAATTCATAATAGCTGGATCATAGTAACAGCATATGTACCTATCAATAGATGAATGAATAAAGAAAATGTATTTACACACAGGGAGTATTGCTCTGCTATAAAGAGAGATGAACTTGAGTCAGTTATAGGAAAATGGATACAGCTTGAGTTCATAATGTTAAGAGAAGTAAATCACACACACACAAGCTTAAACATTGCTTCTCTAATAGGAGGAGCCCAAATTATACATAAAAAATGAAGTAGAGGATAGATAATAGGACGAAGGGAGATAGATGTTTTTCAAACAGGAAGGGGATCAACAGATGAAAGGGCAGAGATGAGGAAAAGGAATGAAAAGGAATTGAGGTATGTATATGTACCAACTCCACACAAGGAATATAAGTATTATGTACTGTGAACATGTACAAATAAAAAGAGAAAGACACTGTTTTTCAGTAAATAGGTCACATACCACCTCTACTTGATTCACTGTTAGGAATGGGAATGGTTGTGAAAAAGTTCATTAAAATACAAATTTATAGTTCTACCTTTTATCACTTTTATATACTCTCCCCTTCTAACATTTCCATTTACAAAATGTTGCTTTCTCACTACTTTCTTCAAAAATATTTATTGACAATTTAGTATGTGTCTGGGCCTGAACAGAAAAGAATAACGTCTAAAGGAATTTGTGATTAAGTGGTAGGATAAACATTTAAAAACTATCTTTAATAAGTTTTATATGTCCAGTGAAAGTGTATTACAGGCAAGATGACCCTGAATAATCATGTTTGCAATACTGCTTCTGTTTCAAATGTGGCAATGGGAGGTAAAATATAAAAATAAAAAATGTAAATATATGACTATATTTGGAAATCGACTACAGCTAAAGTCATGGACTGCTGTTTTAGACTTCTAAATAATTATCTACAGCATTGATATAAGGGGAAGCAAACGTTCTGTCAGGATCTTTTCCTACCAGTGAGCAATTATAATTCTATACGAGTATGGTGTTTTACAAAGGCAGCTGTAGGCATTAGAATTTTTTTAGTTCTATGATGGAAAACACATGCTCCTAGTTTAACTTTATGTAAATATTTAAATAAAGTATTTATGCTTAACTCCATTTGTTATTTAACATTTACTTAAATATTGAACAATCACAACCCCTCTAAATATTTTTAAAATATTTAAAGGGACAACACGTCAAAGCATATGTATTTAAATTAAACTTTCCCAAATGTTTAAATGATTATGAATTTATTTGACTTTTACTCTTCTAAATATTTAATTAAAATCCAAACATCAGACATAAAATTCTGTTAAATGTTTTAAATGAATTAAAGAATGAAAAACAAATCATGTGAAATATCACACACATTTGAAATATTACAGTAAAATTAAATGGTTGTAAAGTAATAATTAAAACATTCAACTAAAACATTTCATTTTGCATTTATGTTCTTATTTTTGCTCTTAAGCTTCTTCTTTCAAAAGTTGCGGTAATTTTGCCAAATGTTGATTTTTACTTCTAAAAAGTGGAAATAGCCTTTTCAAACCTCAAAGTAAGGTATATATTTCAATTTGCTTAGGTCCAGAGTTTTTGCTCTTTATTACTTGGTTCTTCCTTGAATGTCAGGGCTAAGCAGTTTACTTGAGCTCTTTGCTTAGGGGGAGTCCTTTCTAATAATGAGACAAGTTTCTTTTGTTGTATTATGAGAACTTAAGTTCACGTATTTTATGAAATTTTATATTTTTGTTTGCTTTTATGTTAAAATTTTTGTTAGTACATATTTACAGTACAGCATGATTACATTCACCCTGGAGAGTTGGTAAATACCCATAATGCATCTTAATTCTTTTCACTTTTTCCTCCCACCCTTCCCTCCTTCCTCCTCTCCCTCTTCTATCTTATTTACTTGAAATTTGATGCTTTCCAGGAATTCTGCATACTTTATAATGAACTAGTTCATTGTCCTGTCATTGTGAGATCTTGTTTTATATAATTGTAGAGTCAACAGAAAAGTCATCTATTACAATACATGAAGCAATACAGAAAGGAAGAAACTTGGTTTTGGGTTTAGAAATTGTGAGGAGTAATTTTTAAAAATCTAAATTTATTCTAAGAAGCAGATTTCTGGAATAAAGCAAGATAATGCACACCCATATAAATTCTAGTCTTCCTTCCATTTGGCCTAGAAGAGAGTTATCTTCAAAATACTTTGTTGCTCTTTAGTCTGCTATAGTATTACAACCTCAAATTAACTGCCCAGGGCATAGGAGTGGTGGTGGGAGGAAAACAGATTGTTGTTATGGTTGGGTTACTTTAGGTAAGAAGGTTGGAAAAGATGTGCTTTATTTATTTATTTATTTTTTATTTGTTAGGGTTATGCACTAACACTGATTTCCAAATTGACAAAGTAGGTTGTTATGTCTTATGCTTCATATATTTAGCATGGGATTGAATTAACCATCTAGACTGTCTAATGTATGATTAAAATATTCCAGTGTAAAAACAGAGAACCTAAAACAATCAGGCATGTCAAAGACACCGGTATAGAGAGTTAGTGCTTCATAGAGCAGACGGTAAGAAATCTCCACTTAAGGACCCTGCCTCATATCATTCCTAATGGATTAAAAGGTTAAGAGAGAAAGGCAACTGAAAAAAATTAGCGAGTGAAGGAGAATATCTTTCGTAACAATGAGTAAGGTAGTATTTCCTAAAAAGGAAACACAAAAAATAGTAAGAAAATTGATTACATTAAAAATTTCTGATATCAATAAACAACTTGAAGTTGTAAGATAAAATCTACAACGGGGAAGAAATAACAAATATAATCAATAGCATATTACTTTACAGATTACCTATAAAGTACTTTTATAAATTGGTGAGAAAGTAAAACAACTTGTAAAAACAAACTAAAACAATTTGATAGAAAATCTTGAAAAATATGATGATGCAGGAAGGCAAGAAATTTAAATGGTCAATAAATTTATACAAATTTATGATACTTTACTAGTAATTTGGGAAAAATTCAAATAAAAATGGTAAGATAATATTTTCTAGATAACAGCCTAGCTATAATCTAGCTAGATTCCCATTGTATAGTTCAGGCTGGATTTAAATTCACTATGTGCCCCAGGCTGGCCTCAAACTCATGATGATCCTCCTGTCTCAGCCTCCACAGTGCTGGGATTATAGGCATGTGCCACCACACCCAGCCATTTTAACTACTTTAAGCATAAAATTTCATGCCATTAAATATATTTACACTATTATGCTACTATCACCAGAATGCAGCTCCAATACTTTTTTAAATTTGGAAAACTGAAAATTTGCATCCATTAAACATTAACTTCTTATTTTCTTTTACCCCAGCCCCTGGTAACCACCATTCTGCTTTCAAATTGTATGAGTTTCACTACTGCAGGCACTTTACATAAGTAGAATCATACTATATTTACCTTTTTCGTGACTACCTTACTTCATTTAGCATAAAATCTGCAAGGTTCAGAATGTCTTTCTATTTAAGGGTTGATAACATTAATTGCATATATCCATATACAGTGTTTTCTCCCTTATCTGAGTTTCATTTTCTGAGATGTCAGTACCCATACTCAATCACAGCATGAACATCTAAGACAAAAACTGTCAAGTTCAATCTTATTGAGAATTTCCCCTATATTTTCTTCTAAAAATTTTATATTTTCAGCTCTTACATTTAGGTCCTTGGTCCATTTTGAGTTAATATTTGTATGTCTTCATAATTACTTAATGCTGAGACAAAAATACCAATACCCACAAATTAAAGGAGGAAAAATTTATTTCAGCTCACAGTTGTAGAGGTTTTGATCCATAGTTACCTGGATCCAAAGCATGGCAGGGGGTCATGGTAGAGGAGAGATAGTCCATGGCAGGGCAGGCAAAAGTCAGCAAGTGGTGGAGCAAGTCTCTCCCTTTTATTTTATTCAGGCGACAAGTCTTTTGGATGGTGCCACTGACACCCACAGTTGGCCTTCTTATTACTCATGCCCGTATCAATGGACTAATCCAGTATCACACTCTTAATTCAGTATCACACACCCATGATCTAGTTACCTCCCAAAAGCCCAACCTATGAGTACATGAGGCTTTGGGGGACATCTAGATACAACCCATAATAGATGTGGTAGAAGCTAAGGCTTTAATGTCACTGTTTTGCATGAGGATAACTAGACTGCTCAATATCATTTGTTGAAAAGACTATGCATCCTCCACTGTATGATTTTGACAACCTTGTTGAAAACCATGTGACTATATTTGTGAAGATTGATTTCTGGGGCAACTATTTCTGCTGCATTGGTCTGTATGTCTGTCTTTATGTCAGTACCATGCACTTTTGATTACTGTAGTTTTGTAGTAAGTGTTAGAATCAGAAAGTATGAGACTTCCAGCTTTGTTCTCTTTTTAAAGCTTGTTTAGGCTCTTTAAGGTCACCAAGGTCTACAATGAATTGTAGGATCAATTTTTCTATTTCTACAAAAATAGTCATTGTGTTTTTTACAAGGATTGTGTTAAATCTATAGACTTGCATGATTAAATAACTAGGAAGGCAGGTGCATCACTCCTGTCAGTATTTATAATGCCATTTCTAAAGGTAAAAGCATACCTCATTTCCAATTGTTGCTATTCTCACTTAAGATTTTCTGAAATGAATATTTAAACGTTTTATTGACCAGGTTATTTTCCTTCATTTTCTGAAATTAATGTAAAATTTGGGCATCAAGACAAAAAGGGATCAGAAAGCAGTTTAGGTTTTTTCAAAAAAGGAATCTAATGCAGGAACTTGGTTATGCCCAGGTAACTGTATGCTAAATAAATTTCTAGGATCAGCAACATCCCTTCTAGATATAGGAATAAATGGAGGTGATGGGGTCAGCGGAGATCCAAATTATGGACAAGGGGATGACCTAGCTCAATCCCCAATGAATCAGGGACTAACTCAGGTGCTGGGGCTGCTATGGGGCTGCCAGTCATCAGGAGAGGGGACTCCTTGCTGTGCACATAGGGAGTGCTCCCGGGTGAATGGAACGCCAGGTGTCACCTGCTGATGGACAACGCCAACAAAATCTGAAAAAGGCAGCAAGTCCTTCCTCTCCACTCCTGCCTTCCAAACTCCTGCCTTTATCTACTTTTGGTAGAAGGTAGCAAGAAGTCAATTTGTAAGGAAATGAAAAACTCAGGGTCCTTGGACTTTAAAACATGGCAGAGCATACAAGGGCAGAAGTGGGGGCTAAGAGCATCAGGCAAGTGATTGCGCCCAACTCCCCTGCTGCAATGCTTCTGGGCTGCCTATGACCCAGAAGGTCACTTGTTTTAATTTTGGGGTATCTTTCTTTTATGAAACATGAAAGGGATCTGATGCCTGTTGCTCTTCATTTGGATTGATTTACTGTCAAAAGATCATGACTCTCCACCAGGTGGAGGCAGAGGCCAGTTTATTAAAGGGTTAAACTTTAGGTGTAAATTTGCTTAGTTTCAGATTGGAGGATCAAAAAAATAACAATAATAATAATAAAATAACGATAACAGCAAGGGATTTCTTTCCTTAGATGCTGTGCTGGAATATAATCTTGCTATAACCATATGAAAATTTTGACTGCTATGTCAGTATGCTCCCATTCTCTAGTTATGATTTAGGATTTCTGCTGTAAGGAAAATATTCATTTCAGTTGGCTCAAGAAAAAACAGTTTTATTATAAATATACTACAGGGATATCATTGACATTGCTAGATTAGAAATAAAATACAGCCCGGGCTTACCACGGAAAGAGGCTGCTGTTTGTTTCTTGGAAGGAACCGAGGGTCACTGCTATTGTTTCTCAAATATTCATTATTCTTTCATTGAATACACATGAAGCCTCCACCATGGTGCTGGGGTTATATGCAGGGGAGAATAGGTCATTAAATGGGAAAGATAAGAATTAAACAAATACATGCATACACAAAAAATTATAAGTTGCTATAAATGGTATGATTATTATGCACAACTTTTAAGAGAGATCACAACATGTAAACTTGTTTCTTATTAAGGAGTTAGGTAATGGACTTTGAAAAACTTAACACTTCAATTCATAGATGAAGATTAGGGAGCATTAGTCAGTTTGAGCATGGGGCAGAAAGTCCAATCAATCATAAAGGGTTTGAACCAGAAGAGAATTGATGTGGAATACTAGGTTTATCATTTAAATAGCTTACTATTTTAACATGAGGTAAATATGCTTGAGAAATCTGATTAGTGAAAAACACTTCATTGTGGAAATCTGTAAAATTACATAGTTCAATTACATTCAGATTGATTCTTCATTTTATATTTACTTTATGTGAGAACTGAAGTAGAAATTATCAATTTATTATTGGACCAATGTTTTCCAACTCTTATTCCTAGTGTAATTTACAAGTGGATGAGAATGCTTTGCCTTGCATTTTAAATTGGCCAATCTCCCTGCTTCTTGTGGGGAGTTTATTACACCAAATAGCAGGTCTGGCGCTCTTTCTTTCCATTTAAATGGTACAAAAGCAAACTCGACCCAGGCATATAAACGATGTCCTAACTACAAATGATCTTACTTTTAAATCAAATCACTGAAACTGCTACATACCACTGACAGAAATGTAAAATATAACTGTGTACACTGATAAATACTTCACTATCACAGTTCAGATGTGCAGGTCTTAGACTCTCCGACACCTCATACATACCAGGTTGATTGTGAACTAGCGTGT